>OY757937.1:19203745-19486898 GCA_963585895.1 Sepioteuthis lessoniana | reverse complement strand
TCTGTTACGTATCTATTTTCAATTTATCTCTTTTCTAAAATAAAAATTTGTAGTTTTTAAAGTAAATTATCGGCCAACTTTCACTCATCATGTTGCAATATTTATTCACACACACACACACACACACACACACACACACACACACACACACACACACACACACACACACAGTCGTTTGTGTGTATGTGTGCGTGTGTGTGTGTGTGAAACAAACAAATAATCTTAAAATATATCAACATGTAGAAGAAGGATCAACTCGTACTTTTTTTTATCTCGGTAAGAGGCTATCATACGGTTTTAGCTCTAAGTGGGTACATGTATGTGTTTATGTGTGTATGTATCTGCGGGTGTATACATGAGTATGGCTGTAAGTTGACCATAGGTATGTCTATGCTTATGCAGGAAAATATGTGCGTCCAAATGGGTGCTGAGACATTTGCGTGAGATAAAGCGCAAATGGTCAGATAAAAGTGGGTTGCGACTTTTTTATTATCACACCTTTTAGTGTCTTCTGAAGACATGTTGTCTGCCAGTATGTTTATGTCCAGCCAGTGGATATATGTTGTCAATTTTTTGTCTTCGCCTTGTTCTTCTTTGTGGAACCGTCTCGGACTCTGGAACTTGGACTCGACTTGCTGAGAACCAGCAACATAACGAAGGATTAGATGATCATGCAACCGGGGGGGGGATGGCCCGAGTCATATTCTAACACTGGGACCACTTTATTAATAATTTTGGTATTATACTTTGTAATAATAGAAGTTTTTTTTTCGCTTCCCCTTTCTACTTTCGCTTCTTCGTCTTGCAGTCGTTCATCGCACTGTGTTGGGAATATTCAGTATTTGATTTTTTTTTTTCAATTTACTCTTGAGTTTCTGATGATTTAATTATAATATTTGAAACTCTTGGTCATTAAATCAACATAAATAGGTGAGATATTAATTTCTATGCCAGTGAGGAACAAATATAAGAGGTATAAGACAAATCTAAAAATGCACAAAACAGAGGCCCAAGTAGTCTTAAATTATCTGCAAAAGAAAGGTATGACACTCTAAGAAATCTATATGGAAATGGTATAGATACTTGTTAAAGACCCCCTTTCCTACGCTAACGTGAAAAAGTGGGCTGCAGAATTCTTGCAGAGTAAAGACAGCATAGTAGGTAACCCTTTGTCAGGTCATCTAAAAATGATGATCGAATTGATACCATTTACTATATAGTTTTGATAACAGACCTCTTCCGATTAAGCAGATAGCTAAGTTAATCGGTATTAGATCTGGTTTGGTCCACGCTGTTTTAACTGTCATCTTGAGGAGGAGCAAGCTGTCTGCAACATGGATCTGAAGAATGCTGACATCAGAGCATCAGCTGAAAAGAGTTGACATTTCCAGAACATTTCTAACTCATTTTCAGGCTAACTCTTAGAAAATCCACTGCAGATTAGTATTTCAAGATGAAAACTATTCACCTCTTCGAACCGGAATCAAAGGTCCAAAGATTCAAACAGTGGACACTCTAGTTCGCCACCTCCCGAAGAAGTTCAAACTGGCATAGCTGTTTTCGAGACGACGGCGTCTGTTTTATTGGATTCTGAATGCGTAATCATAATGGACTACCTGAAAAAAGAAAACTATTAATGGAGATCTTTATGCATAAAAAATAAGACAATTGAAGGAAGCAATCAAGCTGAAATGCAGAAGGAAACTGAAGGTCGGTGTGTTCTGGCTCATTTACACAATTCAGGTTGCAGTAGCTATTCAAGCTAAGTTTTGAATTGCTACCCCATTCCTCTTACTCACCGAAATTAGTTCCATCTGACTTCTTCCTTTTTCTGAAACACAAAAATCATCTGCGCGGTCACTATTTTGGAAATGATGAGGTCATATGTGTTGCGGAGGAAATTTCGGAGGACCAGGATACCACCCTCTTAAAAAGAGTTAAAAATTAAAGTCTAATATTTAGATATCATTTTATTAGAGCGTTTATAAAATTTACAATTTTTTTATGTGTGTTGTGTCAAATTGTAATAAACAATAGGAAATAGATTCGCGTGTGAATTTTGTTTTGCTTAACTCTGCGTACTCCAAATGAAGTTAAGCCTTACATATCTTTATATATGATGTGTTCTACAAAAAGAAAGCAATTACTTCTGTTTCGACTGCTTTATTACTACATATATTGGTAACATTCATTTCTGTTCCACGAGTCAAAGGCATTTTAAAATCTTTACTCCTAAATCAAGAGTGACTTTAGGATTAAATAACCTACAAAGGTAGATATATCATTAAACAAAGAAAGCACAAAAAGATCCACTCCTAATTTATAATTTATCTTTTTGGCTGTCTGTTGTTTTCATTTAATAAATATAGCTTCAAGTTTTTGAGTGATTTTTAACTATTTGTGTTACAAAGAATAACTTTTCAACCAGCCAACAATTTATCATTTCAGAAAGATAATATGAATATTTATCAGACTCAGTTTCAAACATGATTATAGATTTCGTACTACTAAACACACACACGAAGAAATGATTTACAATTTTTAATTCCTAGATCAAAGAATGTACTCAGCTTCCTAAAACTAAATATCAGACCAATCTACTGGTTCAAAAAATATTTCGACCTGTGACTTCTCTTACTCGAAAGATTCTTAAACTTTTAAACTTTTCATTCATCCGAACCCACAACGATATTCAACAAAGAGTTGATTCTGCATTCAAAAATCCGCTGCCATTTTATTCATTTCCTCTCTCCTTTGTTTTGAAGCTGTTTTTAACAAAGTATTTATTTTACACTCAAAGATAAAATTCTATTTTAGCTTTTTTAAAGAACTCTCATGAATTTCTGTAAGCGTCAAAAATCCTCCACATCAACTCTGTCACTCCCCTCCTACACACACACACACACACACACACACATATATATATATATATATATATATATATATATATATATATATATATATATATATATATATATATATATATATAGTTGTTTAGTTATGATAAGTGACTTTACAAAGAGACTCAGTAAAAGCAACGAGCCTACAAGAAAAGTTTGTTTGTAATTAATGTACGATATATACACAGAAACATGGCTACCTACTTTTAACATCAGCATTTAAAATCCTGGCCGTTTCCCTGGCTGGCACAAGTTGGGAAATACACAAGTATCTCAGCCACCACACACACACGCGTGCGCGCGTGCATACATACATACATACGTACGTACGCACATACATATGTCTGTGTGTGTGTGTGTGCGTGAGTGAGTGTTTCGATTAAAACCCCATAATGGTTATTAATTTTAATAACGAGACTGAAATATTTCCGAAAAGCCAAAGAAACTTGATCAACCCATCCAGTTATCATTTGATGTAATCAACACGTCGACACAAGGAAAGTAAAGATAAAACCATTACTTGATATTTACGAAGTTTAGCTTTGTGTGGCACAAGACCAAATTGGGTGGCAGCAAAAAATTAGAGTGTATTATGGCATTCTTCCAAAACGAGATAAGAGAGAGACGGAGAGACAGAGAGAGAGAAAGAGAGAGAGAGAGTGACCGTGAATCTTTTGCAAAGCGGCATTAAAACTGCTGGGTTTTTTACTTTGACTCAATCATCGACGTTCAGAAACACATAACCATATCAGCCATTTGATATGAACATATGTAAAGAGATATTTAACATTTATGTAACACTCTTAGGCATGCGAAACCTGGCCTATAACAAAATACACATGCATCCAAACACGCAGACACAGAAATATATATATATATATATATATATATATATATATATATATATATATATATATATATATATATCAGGCATTTTCTGTGTGTAGTTTTAGATAGATAGATAGATAGATAGATAGATAGTGTATCTTCCTTTTTAACTGTCTTCCAAAACTCCATTTAAATTAGTTTTCTAAATTAAGTGATGTTCTAATCTATAAATATTCAAACCTTACAAATCGGCACGATGCCATTGGCTCGTTGCCGTCTTTTTACCTATGACGTCACAACCGTAATTTCTTTTGGAACCCAAAACACCTCCAGCTGCTTCGAATTGGGTTTTTAAAAATTTGCTTCCCTCTTCCAAATATTGGGCCTTATGTAATTTCAGAAACATAAGAACTGGGCTTAGTAGGCAATGCTTCGGGCTGATGTTTGGGAGGTCTATCTTTAGGTTGGTTGGTTGATTGGTTGATTTAACGTCATATCAACTCTTGCTGGATTACTTAACGCCAATGTTAGTTTTTTTCTTTTTTAAGCAGATATATGATTTTAAGTGACAATTTCTATTTGGTTATTATAATCTTTATTAATTAAAATAATCTTTTGCAAAAACAATATAGCTTCCAGAGACTATTAAGAAATAATTTTCAAATTTCCGTATGATTTCAAGTAATTTACAATTTGATAATAATAATTTACTGACAATTATACATTTTTGATTAACTATTCTTACATAATGCTTTGTATGGCTTTGTATGGCTATTCTTACATCCCTTTGTATGGCTTTGAATAAGTATTCAAATTTAATGTAAATAATTTGTACACAGTTATATGGTTTTAGTATTCCTATTTGATACTCATAATTTGTGACTCATTAAATGTCATTTACAATCGTTTTAAACTCGTCATATTAAGTTACAATATTAATGTTTTAAAAGTCAGAGTATTAATATCATCCAAAACCATTTTCGATATTTTCTCTGGTTCATTCGACTTCTAGATGGAACCCTACCACTCCGGACCAAAGCAGACCGGGGAATAATGAAAACAAAGAAGTGACTCCACACTCCCTTAAAGCTCCCTAGTGTCGTATTGAGGCACCCTTTTGTGAGGGTCTAATCTCTCTGCAGGAACACAGTTCGTATATTCTATTTGTGTAATGTTTTGTATCTAAGATAATATTGAAAGGGAAGAACGATTCTACCTTTTGAAAGTTGATTCATTATTCGGAAGTTGGATTTTAAAAAAGTTCATTTGCGTAAATTATTTATAATGTTTGCTGTTGTTTTTGTTGGTGATGATGATTCTCCAATTGAAGGAAATTAGTCTTACTTCTACTGTCACTGTAACTGTCGAAGCGCAGCGATTATCGAAATTATATATATATATATCAATCCTCATGAGTGTTAGAACAAAGAAGCAATTCCAAGGAAGATTAGAATAGGCTATCCCCTATAGAGAGGTAATGCCCCCCCCCCAAAAAAAAAACAGAGATAGCCCAGTATTAGTGTTAGAATACTTGATGACATAACTTTATATGTATTCATGAAGACTATATATGTGCACTAACATATAGAAAATGCGATCATAGACATTTTTAAAAAGCACAAAATCTATGGAAAACTCGTCTGGAATAAGCGGATGTATATATTGCTTTCTACTCATGATTAAAATAAGTGAACGCTGTAAGTGTTATCTGTTTTTGTTTTTTTGTTTTTTTTGGGGGGGGGGTCTTAATTTTCAAAATTTAAAGTTTGTCAAATGATATCGACCTTTAATATTCAAACTTTAACAAATTCTGAAATTAAATAATTAGAAAAAAAGGCGTTCAAGGTTAATTTCCTGTTTAATGTCACTGGCCCGGATTAAACTAGTTATATAACAATTAGGATTTATCATTTTTTGTTTAAATAAATCTTTTTGTGTATCAGTTTGTAATGAGCATTTTTATAAATATAGGGATTTAAAAAATTAACTTTATAAATATATATATATATATCTACATTTATATATATATACACATATATATATGTGTGTGTGTGTGTGTGTGTGTGTGTGTGTGTGTGTGTGTGTGTGTGTGTGTGTGTGTGTGTGTTGGTTTCTTTGTTTCATGGTATATCAACCTTTGTGGTTTATTTAATGTTCGTGTGTGTTACCGGATTTATTCCATCTTTCTCGAATATATGTATATATATAGAGAGAGACAGACAGACAGGCAGACAGACAGATATAGCTGTATGTATGCATGTGTGTGTGAACAAAAAAATGATATATTGGCATACAAATGTTGTTAAAAACCTCTACTTTTTGTCTGTTTTTTTGTTTTTGTTTTTGTTTTTGTTTTATTACATATCAACTAACTTTGCCTTTAGGGCATCATCAGGTATATATCTATTCGAATAATCATTTAAATAACAGTGTATTCCAAGTGAAAGTTCTCGTTTTTAAAGTTAAAAGTTTTTTTTCCTGCATTTTATATTTCATTAGATAATGAGAACACACACACACATACACACACACACACACACACACACACACACATACATATATATATATATATATATATATATATATATATATATATATAAATGAGGAGTGTTCAAAAAGCATAGGAACTGAAACAAGAGAGAAAATACCAAAAGATTAAAAGTTAATTTTCTTTCAAATAGGCCCCCATGGCAGTCAATATTCCAATAAGTTTTCACTTGATCGAAACATATTTGAAACTGTGTCATCCTATTTCTTTTGATACTCATTACGTTCTTAAGTCTTTTACCTTTCTAATGGATTTTTAGTTTAGGAAACAAGAAAAAGTTACATGAAGCTGGTGAGGTCCGATGAAAATGATATGTGCTAAACTTGTGCTACCTTGTATTTTGCCAAAAACATTTCGTTGAAATGGCATTGACACGGCTCATCTAAAAGTATCGAAAATTGTCACTGACTCATCTATACTAAGTCGAGACATATAGACATCACCACTTAATTATATAAATTGTTCTGTTGAGCATTTAGATTCTATATTTTGATTTATTCTAATTAAAATATTCAGTCTCGATACTGTTTGATACCATCTTGCATATGTTTGATATCATTTGATTACTGCACCGTAATATACAAAGATTAGTAAGCATTTATTCAGTTTAACTTATTCGGCTACAAGGTAACTATTGTAAAACACTAAGTATCAACTTCACTAAATTAAAAGACTTTTCTGTCGACCATTGCTCTTTGATAAGTGTTTACGCAACATAAAACCTACAAAAAAACAGGAATTTCTGTTGTTGAATATTCTGGTTGAATGATCATTCCCGATTGTATCATATCGAATTTGTTGAAAAGTTATTAAAGACAGAATTTATAAACCATTCATTCTGTCCTGTTGCTGATATAGTAGTACATAAACCATTGGCGCCAGCGGACGGTGTTCAATTCTTGGTAAAAGCTACAAAAAGCAGCAAATAAATTACAGGAAAAAAGAATTTTCATGCTTGCATTGGTAAAGTTATTTCATCTCAGATCAAATATGAGAGAGAGGGGAGGTCATTTTGATGAACAAGATTGGGACAGAGGCAGGTCTCTACAATTCCTTTGAAGAAAACAATTGGAAATAATACAATGTACTCAAGTATGGAAACAACGCCTACAGGCATCATCTCGTCCTCCTCTCCTACACAGAACTGGACTGATCACAAGGGCTCTTTAGTATAGATTGAATTCAGAATGTTCCTTCTAGTATAGAGAATAACATGTCTCCTACTTGGCAACAGGTAAACAAAAAGGAATCTATTACGTATTCATCTGCTATCCTTCACAGTACCATACGTTTACACCTGCAAGTACTATAGGTGCCTCGTACAAACATAGCAACATGCACTTCACCGAGATCTGACATAAATCCTGTAAGTCACGGACGCAGATTTACGCCCACTCTTAATCGCTACTCTGATTTATTAAGCATCGATAATCTTTCCGAACGTACATAATGCCTATTTTTAAGAGACTTTTAGAATCCTCTCTTGGTCCTTAGAGATAACTGAGCAGGCCAAGCCAAATCTGGATGTTAAAGTTGGAAGTTTACTGAATATTTATTGATAATCACACACAGATCTGATTATTTGTTTTGTAAATCCAATCCAGGAGATCTGGGTAATGTGAAATTATCCCTTTGTTGCCATAACTCCCATGTCTACTCTGGCCTGGAGTGGTAGTAACTGTTCAAATAGATCTGTTTGAGATAATACTCAAAATGATTCGGAACAATAACTAAGTATGAAGAGTCTAAAATGATTGTGAACTACATTTAATTATTTGCAAATTATCAGTATTAGATAGGAATACTTGAAACAAAAGTTATCGATGGTGCGGCTCACAGAAAGATATAGCCTTATTCAGCAGATATTTAAATAGCCTCACTGATTATCTCTACATTTTTTCAATCGAAATTTCTAACTAATTTGCAGTTTATGCCTTCTATATCAACTGTTAAACAAATGATTATAGAGAAATAAAAAAAAAAGTGCCATTTAAAAAGAAATGAAATAAAAGAAGTTGAGTACCTAGTAAAGACACACTGACAAGGATCTGGACCCTTGGATGAAAAGAAGGTGTTATTGTTTTTTGCTCCCTCCCACCTTACCATCATTCCCTTACAGACATGTAGAATCTTATCCAGACATTTGTATGTAAATCTCTACGTCTGAAAAGTATATGATTGATTGATTTCTATGGCATGTCAACATGTCTAGGTATGTTTTACATCAACAGGTTAGAGAACTGCATTTATTCTGCATATATATTTATACTTTTGTGTTGTTGTTTCTTAAGAGATTTTTGCACATAGTTATATTATATCAAACATTCCTATCTAATACAATTAATATTAGATGGTTTCGGACAGTTATTTCTGTTTAATATTAATCATTTATTGGAACACATGCTTTCATGTAACAAATAATAATTTATAGTTACATTGCATCAAGTATTCCTATAGAATACGAATAATTTTTAAACCGATTTATTTGATCCATAGATAGGACCCAACCACCCCGGGTCAGGGTGAACCAGGAAGTAATGGTAATGAAACTCCACAGTTTCACTATCAGATCCCGTGCTTTTTTTTGTGGGGCACTTCACCCTCTTGTAGTGAGCGTATATTAAGCCCAACCGACGAGGCGGCAAAAAAACAAAGACTATGTATTTCCAGTGTTTTTGGAGTATCATTACGAACTTTTATAAATCAGTAAGGATATGTAGTATTAAACCGTTTCAGCTATAACATTGATTCATTCATGAATCCATCTATTCCCCTAGCTATGGTTAAATATGAGGGCAGACTGGTTTCTTTATCTCAGTGAAGGAAAAGTGAATTTAAACCAGCTTTACTCTGTTTTAAACATTACCTCGGGTCGCATCCTACCCATATTGAAAGGGTTAGGTAAATACATACGCGCTAGTAACCATATATCAAGGGCGCTTCGCACAGCAAAACGGTTAGCGATCGAGGCTACAAGACGATTGATACAGTACTCACTGAGTGCTCCATAGTTTTAGCCTTGTGCCAAACTAAGCTTAATAGATGATATCAACTGAATTTCTTGTTGCTCAGAATGAGAAGACATGAATATACTTTTTTTCTTTATCGATAAAGCAAATCTCTTAAGGGTTATTTAATGCTGAAATTTGATACAAATAACTTTTATCCTCTTTACAAATCCCTTATAAATACTAATAATACTAATAATTTACTTAATTATTCCCATCTAATACTAATGATTTATATACAATTGCACGATTTCCAGACACTATTTCTATTTAATAATAATGAATAGTTTTCACAAAGTTATGTTTACAAATATTTCAATCTAATTTGTACACAATTATACAGCTCCATTTATTCCTAAACTTTATGGAATTGAGTATATTGCACGTTTATATTTACGTTTTTTGTTTGTTTGTTTTGTTTTGTTTGAATTTGTTGTTTTTTCGTGTGTTTTTGTTTTTTTAAAGGGTTTTTTTTGCACACAGTTACATGAGATATAAAGTATCTGTGTCTAATATAATAATTTTCACACTGTTATATGGCTTCTAGCATTACTATCCAAAGTTAATAATTAATACAAAATTATATGGTTTTAAGTAACTTCTTCTATTTAGTTATAATGATTTGTATGCACACAGTTGTATGGTTTCAAGTAAATGATTAGAATTCTTATTGAATAATTTTAGCTTCAAGTCACTATTCTTCATACAAATAATTTACATATATGGTATTAACTATATCTATCAAATAGAAATAATTGTCAAATTGAGTCATTAGTGGCCCTAACACATATTACTAGTCTGTGTCAGTGGACCTGAGAGTAATGGCAATGAAGGAATTCTCCACCGAAATCTCCAAAAGCTCTCCTCGTGGCGAAATAAGCTATAACGTTTACTTTTACGTTTATTTTCGGACATATACCTTTGGGAAAAGCATGTACCCATTTATCCCCTACTGCTGTGAGTTAAAAAGTATCACTGCTGTTTTTCTACAAGGATGGCTTTAACATTAGATAACCCACGAAAACTGATGTGCCTTGAAAAAAAGAAACTAACCAAACCAAATCTCTACAACTAACGGATGCAGTCATATTTAAGGACCCCCTTTTTGTAGGGAAGTCTTGCCCTACTGTGTGGGGATACAGAAGAAGCCCCACTGGCGAGGTTGCGTTTTTTTTATATTGAAATCTTCGTTAGTTTGTAATCAATTAAATCTTTGGTGACGCCAAAATGATTCGTTCCTCGATCAGTTCAAGAATTGTCTGATTGTTTAAGAAAAAATCCAACCTTTTATTCGTATATTTCTTTATGACATTTTTATTTCACCCGAGATTATTTTTAGCATTTACCGAAAAATATTAGCGTCCTCATAGTTTAATTGCAGACCTCAGGACGTTCTTCAGCTTCTTTTTCTTGGAATGCAATCGGGAGTTACTGTCTAGTGATCAAGCTTCCAAGTTTCAAGCCCGAAATTCGAAATGAGAGTCAGAAATCTAAATTTTAAAACCAAAATACAAATCAACACAAAATCACTTTAACATTAATTTATTTTCCAAGCTTAATTAAATCTGCCACAAGGAGATAAGAAAAGGAATCACAGAAAAAACTGACGAGCAAAGTTAGTAATTGTTCACAGTTGACTTACTTCAAATGTTATGTAGATATTTCTTAGTTTGATACAGTAGTGAGGAAATCATTGAGGATCCAACTTCCTATAATCTCAGTCATCAACATAACTATCTTGATAACCAAAGCTGGGCAGTCGGTGTGCCCTCTTAATCGTTTGTTGATCAAATCACCGTTAATAATATTTAAATATTTACTGAGCGAAATTGATTCCAATCAATTAAAATGTGTTTGTTTGTTCCTCACAACAAATGTCCTCCATATCGACGGGATTTAGAATACACTGACTGTAATCCCCCTGCTGAGGGGGAAGACACACCCACAGAAAAGCGTGACATTAAACTCTGCATCTGATCGTGAGGCTCCAGTTCTGGAGCTCTAAGTGTGTAGTATCCCTCCCTCTGACCAGGAGTGGCACTACCTCTATCTGTCAAAAAAAGCTGTTTAAAAATTATTCGTATTAGATAAGAATATTATGGAAATAACAATAAAGATGAAGACAAAAGTCCAAAAAACCTTAATGATAAAAATCAACAAGCTTCGTCTCAGAAATTTAAACAACTAGATAAGAATACTTGATACCATATAAGTGGGTATAAGTTATTAGTATTGTATAGGAATAGTCGATATCATATAACTGTGTATAAAAAAAAACTCTCAAATAAATAACTACATAAAAAATGTAGATGCAAATATATAATGATCGTGATTTTCTAACCACTTGGCATAAAATGACGCTAGATGAATTAGCATGCGGTTAAAGTCAATCAATCAATCATGACAAATGTAGATAACTTTAACGAGGAGTGAATTGTTTTATTGAGAATTCACGTAATTAATCGAATTAGATAACAGTAGGCGTGTACCCAAGAGAGCATCTGTTTATCGTCAAAAAGATCAACTCGGCCAGATTATAATAAAAACTCAAAATCCTAATTTTGAAATTTGGGGGATTCTAATAAAAACGTAAATCGAAGACGATAAACGAACCAGACGTAGAGTCATGTATATTTTAGCAAACTAGATTAGCGGCTCATTGTCAGTAAGTTCGATTCTCACTGGATGCCATATACTTCTGGCTTTGTACAACAACTAAGCTAAGCTTAGTAAATAACTATAATCAGCTACACTATCTGAGCATCTAAAATATTTAACAAATAAAACTTTGGAGTACACAACAGATTTTTAAAATCAATTAATGAACGTCAGTTTATGTTAAAAATTAAATTATGCCTATTTTCACACATTATCAGATTTATTTTTATTTTGTAAATTTTATTGAACAAATACAAGATTTTTAGGTCTTTTCCTAACATTGGGGACCACACATTGACAAATTCAAATTTCTAGAATATTAATCATATTGTACATTTTAAGTATAAGACTTAAAACGGACAGCATGAATTGTAGTTTGTAGAAATATTAAAATTCTAGCAATTTTAATTAGAAGTTGAAGGATAACTTTACCAAAAAATGATGACAAGAGTGCATCAGCAAAAAAAAAACAAAAAAAAAACAAACTTATAATGTATTTTTATTCTTTCAGAAACCACTCTAAAATTATGCAAAGTTGGTCAATTGAGATTATATATTCAAAATTGCAGCCAACGTCATTAACTAATATAAGAAAGTTTGGAATTTAACAAACTTATTAATATTAGAAAATGCATGTAGATTATGTAGCAACAGTTTTTTAAGGAATTTGATGCTGATTTTGATTTCGTTCGATTTTTAGTAACTGATGGATCTGTAAGAAAGAAAGAAAGAAAGAAAGAAAGTTTTTTTGAAAAGGAACGGGAAATCGGAAAAACTCACATTTTGAAGAAAGAAAAATATGCGAAAGAGAATCAGGTTTGGAGGAATCTCCGTGGTTGTTAAAATGTTGAATTGTGACATCGTAGTAAATGAGTTGGAACTCCATTCACGCTATTACGTTTACTTTTGAGAAAGGTACAAACTTATTTATCCTTTCCCAAATATGGGTTAATCCTGTAGATGAATAATAGAAAAAGAAAGCTCCTTAAAGAAATAGCAGGGATTATCATAGAAAACACACAAAAATCCACCCATCTTTTTTTTTCTTTTTCTTCTCTTATCCTTTGAATTTCACGAAATCAAAATGTCAATCATCCTTCTAAATCCTTCTTATCAAATGACAGAAAGGAGGTTTTTTTGAATACTATAATTTCGAATTCTGCAGTAAGCGTTCGAATCAATCTACTGTATGGTGGATTTTTAGTTCGGCCATAGATAAATATCTGTATATACAAACATAAAGAGAGAGGTGGGTGCTAGAGAGCTACGTGGCGCCTTCAATAAGTTTACAGACTTTTTTGTACAAGCATTTAAAATTGTCGTAGACTCTTGAAAATTCACTATGTTATTGCTATACATCTTATAAGATGACTAACCAATTTTTATGATTTCAGGTTCAAATCAACAGCTACAGCAGCAATTGGAATACACCCTACTAAAGCCTGATTGTCACAGCTGGTGAATTTTCAAAAATGCAATCTAGACGTGAGGACACTTTAAAAGAACGATATGCAATAAAATTGTGTTTTAAACTTGGAAAAAATGCCACAGAAACGTATGGAATTCTTCATACTACGTTTCGGTCATCTTGCATGAATCGAGCATCAGTTTTTGAGTTGCATAAGAGATTCAAGGAAGGCAGGAAGTCTGTGAGGGATGCTGAGAGATGTGGGAGGAGTAAGGAAATCAATACATTAGAGTTGATAGGCCAGAGGGTTAGGGTTAGGGTTACTATGTTGAGGTTTTAAGGGAGTTCAGGAAGATATTCCGTCGGAAGAGGCCAGCACTCTTCAAATCCGGGTCTGTGACATTTCCACCAGGACAATGCACCAGTTCACAATTCCATCCTTGTCACAGACTATTTGACCAAGATGGGCATCAAGACAGTTCCTCACCCTCTCTATAGTTGAGACCTTGCTCCCTGTGACTTTTGGTTATTCCCTAAGCTCAGAGGCTGTTGTTATGAGACAATTGAGGAGATGAAAGAGGCTGTGACGGAGGTCATTGATACGCTCACACAAGAGGACTTCCTTGGGGCCTTCCAGACGTTATTGGAACGGTACAACAATTGCATTGCAGCCAGAGGGGATTACTTCGAAGGGGTCTAGAGTTTTATGTGTGTACTATCAATAAAAGTGCCCATACGATAAAAGTCTGGAAACTTATTTAATGATCCTCGTATATATACTTACATAGTGAACTGGATATATATATATATATATATATATATATATATATATATATATATATATATATATATATATATATATATATACTTTCTTTAAGAAAAACAACGAAACCGGTCACATAGGATTATAAATTTATTTCAATCCTGTTACGCATTTTTGAAATTTCCAAAAACACGAAAAAAGTAACAGGACTTCTTCAGATCATTTTGGATAAAAAAAATTGAATAGCAACTCGCAACTTATCCGGTCCAATGCTGATTGGTTGTCACCGGCCGATTGTATTTGAAATTATTTCGAAATAAACATTATTGCTCTGTATTATTGATACATTGAGCTCTTTACCAGGAAAATTTTAAATATTCATGCTTGAATACCTTCTTGTCCTGATGGAATTACTCCCAACTCCGGTTTAACTGGACCAAAAAAAAAATATATATATATAAAGAGAGAGAGTGAGAGGAGGGTGAGAGAGAAAGAGAGAGAGAGATTGAGATTCAGATGTGAATTGACAGTCATAGGTAGAGGTCTGTATCGACTGACAAAGAGATAGATAGATAGATAGATAGATAGATGAGGAGGAACAAAATTCAATAACTTTACGTAATTCATTTTATAAGTTAATCCTGGGTTTAACACAACCAAAATAAATTGTATAAAAAATATATATCTATTATGATAAAGCTTAACTGACTTTTTGTGGCTCTGAAATGTTTTCAGAATCAATCGTATTATCTTTTATTGATGCTAATCATCATTTCCAGAGAAATCAAAAATCGAAATCATCTTTTTAAAAAAAACTCAAAAAAAAAAGAAGTAAAATGTTACAAACAAATGGTATTGCGTTTAAATTTGTTGGGTTGTAGGGCATCACACCCGATAGACAGTAGGGGATTGTCTATCACCCAACCCATCTCTCTCTCTCTCTCTTTCTCTCTCTCTCTCTCTCTCTCTCTCTCTCTACGGTTGCCCTCAACTCAGTTCCCACCTAGCAACTTATCCGGTCCAATGCTGATTGGTTGTCACCGGCCGATTGTATTTGAAATCAGATTGAGTAAAAAAAAAAAAAAGGCGTTCAAGGTTCATTTCCTATTTTAATGCTACTGGCCAGGATTAAACCAGTTACATTACAATTGGGATTTATCGGTTTGTTTTTGTTTGAAATAAAATAAATCCTTTTGTGCATCAGTTAATGATAAGTGGCTTTAGATATATGTGGACTTTTTTTAATTATTGGGTGCCTTAATACAGTCATATACTAAATAAATGAATAAATAAATAAATAAGTAAAATAAATAAAATAAAATAAAAATACATCTGATCGGGTAGGGATAGTAAAGCATTGAAAATAATGCAAGCGATTAGTTTCGATCATATATGCAAATGATGTTTTGAAGAATCCAGAAACTCTTCTTTAAAATACAATTTGACAAATGAAATGCTGGAAGATTCGCTTAAGTCAAAAGCGAGTATGATCCATGAAAAAAAGGCCCTGTAGTTGAAAAAGATAGAAACTGAGATGATTCCCTCTGTGTGTGTATCTTAGCGATTCCTGGGTCTCTCCCTCACGCAACTAATTTCATATGTTTCGAAATAAACATTAAGAGTTATTGACTTTTCTTCTATTTCCCGGTATTCAACTGGAGCTGCATAATTCTGGAATTGTGATTGATTAAGGATACTAATTTTAACAACATTTTAACCTGTTATAGAAATCATGTACATTTATATTTACACTGACTTCGCCAATGGCCCGGGAGACCGGGGTTCAATCCCAGGTAGAGTCATACCAAAGACTTAAAAAATGGTACTTGATGCCTCCTTGCTTAACATTCAGCATTATAAGGGATGGATCAAGGGTAAAGTGGAGCAATCTAGGAAAAGGAGTAGCGCCCTTCCCTACACCTCGGTGTAGTAGCTATTGAAAAGGGAGCCTTCCGGTCACCCTCGACTACGGTCGCCAACTTTACTTAAACATTTGTCAAATTCATCAAAGAGAGTTTTTTATAATCACTTTGTATTGTATTGATCATGTTTACATCAATAATTTTTGGTATAAGTTTATTTCTCTTAAGACAAGATATAATCGCGATATAATGACTTGTTCCTATCTGTTCTTTCTGAAAGCTGATTTCGATTTGTGTTTTACTTAACCAAAACAAACTTATGTAATTCAATGATGCTTACGAAATTTTCCATTCTTAATAATGATATCCCAAACTATATTGTTAGCGTATTAACAGTGAAAAAGTCAAAAACTGTGGATTATATTCATAATGTAAATATAATGCCAAACCAAACTCTTTGTATCTGTCTATCTTTTTGTTTAACTGTATAAAATAGAAATTGGGATGGAAATTTCCAAGCTAGCAACCAAAGCTGTGGCCTTTTTTCATGTGAATTTTTATTTATTTATTTTTATTTATTTATTTATTGTGGACTTGACCGAATAATCAAACCTTTTAAAATCCTATTGTGTTTAGGATGAGCAATAATCACCAGGGACCGATAAGCATTAATTTCTCGGTGACATATATTAACTTCTTAGCCATCACAAGAACATAGGTTGGAATTATTCTTTATTTTTTATTTAGATAAAAAGTGGGACGGGTGATTTTAGAGCAGTAAACATAGTTGTCTCCTTCACTGGATCAGTTCACGATAAATTCGAAAGAATCTTCACCTAAACTGAACCACAGTCAAATTATATTGAGAAAAACTTCGTCTTTTATTACATGGGCCACTTTGAAATATATGACTTTTATTCTTTCAAAAATATCTTTTAGGCTCTACATTTGAACTAGTTTAAAATATTTCCAGTTGGTAGAGGTCAGCTACTAATTGTAATATTTACTCGCCTTTTTGACGGTGTAGTTCAATGGTTCTTGACGTTTTAGGTGGGGCATGATTTTTAAAAATCTCCCATCGAGGCCCATGTTATTATCCTGAATAAGATTTATTTTAGGCCTGATTTTCAAAAGGTACAAATAAATGTATGTGCAGTTTTTCGAAATTAAAATAGTCCCTTGTATCTGTGTTCAGTTAATTTAAATAACTGTTGATAAAATAAAAGCATCAAACTAATTTTATTTGAAGTTTCAGTCATTCAAAATCTGAATTGGGCTCTTTTATTTTTTTCCAAGTTTTTTTCATTAAAAAATTTAGTTCCAGAAAAATGGAACATCTTGGTTTCCATACCCCCAGGATTTTTAACCTGTGAAGATAAGTCAAAATACCAGTTTCCTTTTAAAATACTTAACAATTTAAACACTTGCTCCTTAGAATAACATAGCCGTACTGCAGTATGCTTGAATAATTTCTTAAGTTTTACTTTCAAAGTAGACATAAAATTCCGAGAATCAAATAAACATTTTCCCCTTAAAACTTAAAGTTAGCAATGTCATCCTATTCCGAAATACTTTCCCTCTTCTCATATTGCCTTCGTGAAAACTCATTCCTTAGTATCTGCTGTGATTTATTCTGGGACCGATACCACATGAAGACATCAAAATTCATGGATGTTCAAGTTTCTTCGATGAAAATTATATTTGTTATAACAGACCCAATCACTCTTCTACTTTAAATCAACTCAATATTATTTCTGCCCTATCGGTGAGGCTTAGAATACGCTGACAGTATCTCCTGCGGAGGAGTAAGTGTCCCCCAAAAGGGGGTGTCCTGGATATGACACTAAAACGCATCTGATGGTAAAGCACAAGTTCTGGAGCTCTACTCCCCGGGTCCCCACTGACTCGGAGTGATAGTATTTGTTAGAGTCCCAACTATAGGTCGAATAGATCTTTGAAAATTATTTGTGTTTGATAGAACTGAGTAACAAAATAAACTGTTAAGAAAAGACTACACAAATAAATGTAAATATGAACGAACAATGAACGTGATTCTTGATAGGTTAACATGCCGTTAAAATCAGTCAACCAATCGAGATTATACTCAATACAATTTAGATATCATGTCTCTTGTTGTTATATTGTCAGTATGAACAAAATACTAATATGTGAGCTTTTAGTAAAAAGAAATATTGGTGCAAATTTTCTCTCTCTCTCTCTCTCTCTCTCTCTCTCTCTCTCTCTCTCTATCTATCTATCTATCTATCTATCTATCTCTCTCAGAAGTTTTCGTAGAAATTTTCACAAGACATAAAAGAAAATAATTGGGTGGATGTATATGAAATTCAGTATTTCAGTTTCTTCCTTTATTCAATATATTCATTGATTTACATAGTTTTGCTTCTCTGGGTAACGAAGTAAAGGGTAAAATTATTTTCTTTCACCCAACAACGTTAAATAATTAGTACGAAATATTATCAATAAATTTTCTGTAAACTACTCATGACGAAATCAATGTTAATTTTGATGACAAAAATTGAGATTAAAAACAATCCAAGACAGAATTTAAATAATTTTCATTCTTTTTTTTGATTTTTTTGAAAAATTCCATGATTGTTACATATTCATTCCTGCAATTTGCAAGGCTTTGGATGTTTGCTTTTATTTGGTTTATTTATTTAACGGCATATCAATTCCTTATGGGTTATTTAATGCCGAAATTTTATTCATTTATAAAAATTTGATAACCAGCAGGACTATATTCTTAATATTCCATAGTATTTTTTCTTAAATTGCACTTTTTTTTTCTCTAGAATCAATTTTTACACACTGCTATATGATATTAACTGTTCTTTATAATACAAAGTATTGGCATACAGTTAAATGGCATCAAACAGTCCTATGTAACAATATCCATATTTGATAATAATCATTTGTTTGCACGAAAGAGAGTTGTATCAGCCTAGGAAAATGAGGTCCAGGTTGAATATAGAGAGAGTGGGATAAATAAGGGGGCTCTAAGACCTTAATGGCACCAAGTATGGGTGAAAGATACAAAAAGCAGGTGGGAGTTGAGAGGTTAGATCCAACTCTCTGGCCCCTAAAAAGGGGTTGGATAATTTCAAAATTTTTTGGAAAGGCTTTTATAAAGAAAAATGGAATCATGAGACTTGGATAAGAAATTGACTTTAAGAATGAAAAGATAACTGAGCCACATATCTAGCCAATCCCCACACCTGTTGAAGATTACATCAATATAAGCTGGAGATTTAGACATCTGAGCATTCGATTCGCCGCGGCTGTTGGAATCTACATCACTTGACGAGATCTCCCGAACACGAACCCTTGTACCAGCCTCTGAATACTAAAGTCTTGACTTACTACTAGAACGTTTACTACTATAGTAGATTGCAATGCCACTCAACTGAGACAATAGTGGGAAAGTTTAAAACTACACTATACAACAAATTATATTAACAAAAAAAAATGTTATATTTATAATCCGTACTGACTTTGTTTTTCTGGTTGGAAAATTATTTTGATATAACCAATAGCCATCGACCTAATCATAACTTCAGTGACATCATCAAGCGACCTTATCACCTTTCGTGATCAAAAACACAGCGTAAATGGAGCGGCGGATGGTCGTGAAGAACACCAACGCAGTCAATTCAAGCAGAACCGAGGCTAACAACACGAAACCAGCAGATAGCAGCAATAGCTCACCAAGTGACTACATGTCTAGTTATGGTTTCATGTATTCCAATTTATTACAAATAATTTTCATGCAGATCTACTTGACCAATAGATGGAACTCAAACAGGTACTATAAACCCGAGTCAAAGTGGACCTGGAAATAATGGTAAGAATCCCCAGAACCCCAGAACATTTTTCAATTAATAAAAAAAATTATTTTTACAGTTTAAAGTATAAATTTATGAGTTCTCGAAATTTACGTTATCTAAATTATAAATTAAAGCCTAATTTCTTTTAATGCATTTTTTGGTCGGATTTATAATCAATGAATTTCAAGATAAACATAGCAATTTTTTAATTAGTGAGAGAAATGCCAAAAGAATTGAACGAGATAATAGAGGTTATCTGTAAGGCTATTTAAATATTTACTGAGCGAAGCTATATCTTTAAATTGGGCTTACTTTTAATAACTTAAAAAAAAAAAACATAGAAATAAATCTGCATTATCACGCTTCGCTTTTAAAGTTCCTAGTACCAGACATGCATTTTTTTATTATGTAAGTAATGATTTCGAAATAAGGAATTAAAATGTTCCTTCCTTAAAATTCAAAATCCCAGCTCAGGAAGTACCACTACTGGTTTTCAACTTTGGCATTGGCATAATTTTGGCATTGAATAAACTACGAAAGTAGATATGTCATTAAACAAAGAAAATATGATAGATTATAATTCTAAAGTCATTGTTCAATTTCAAAATCGATTTCTTGATTTGTTCAAAGGGATTCCAGTATCAAACAACACAAAGTTGTTTCCGGAAAAGAGAAAAAAGATTAAACAAAGTTGTTGCTATTTTGGACTGAATAGCAAATTTTACTGCTTCTTTTATATATAAATCTATGAGTGCTCGATGTATGGCAATTGTTAAATCTCTTTTTCCTTCCAGGTTTATATAACAAAACTAACACACACACACACACACACACACACACACACACACACATATATATATATATATATATATATATATTGGTGCGATGCTTAAATTTTCCGCAAAATTACTCAAAAATGAAAATAACAATGACATCTCACTTTATCAGATATATCTATCAAGTTTACATGAAAATATTTTGAAATACATTAAATTATATTTTTTCAAAAAATCTCCATTTGCTGCAATTACGGGCTTCAGACGACATCGCAATCTCCGACAATCTCTTTGTTTAAATTGGTAAATGTTAGCGTTATCCTTGCTTTCAGTTCATCTTTAGTGTTACACACTTTTGTTAGTCGCTTGCTCAACCGCGTCCCAATAATAAAAAAGATAGCAATCTTGGGAGTAAGGCTGATGTGGTCGCAGAAACTTTCTGACACCTAATACTTGGTTCTCCGGCTTGTGTGGCATGTTGCAGAGTTCTGTTTCCAGATGGAGGGTCTTCCAGCAACCATCCTCTCGATACAGGACAGCATTACATCCTCCAGGCATTTGATTTCGGCTGAGGCTATGTTGGAAGATAAATTGAGGCATAACGTAACTATTGCTAATGACTACTCTAAACATAATGATGTTGACTGGATGTCTGTTTTCTATCAAAATGAACATCTGTCCTCAGATTGACACCCAAATGCTCTGAAATCTTTGCATTGAAGCTAGTGGCGTGAATGTCAACAGTACAGCATAACGTTTCTAAATTTCTGATGGGGTGATTTGTATCATCGTGCAACTTTCTTTACTGACAGAGACGAAATGACTTGAGTTTGCTGCACAGTTGTCAAAACCTTTTAAAAAAGAAAAAAAATCACATGTGCATGTGTGTGTGTGTGTGTGTGTGTGAGAGAGAGAGAGAGAGAGAGAGAGAGAGAGAGAGAGAGAGAGAGCGATAGTGGCAGAGAAAGATAGGATGAGAGAAAAAAAGAAGAGCAAGTAATATTATCAACGGAAAATCTACGCGTACTCTAGGAAGTATACGTGACCCTCACAAAAAAGCAACAAGTAGTCTCAATCTAACTTTACACACGTTTCCGCTTGACCCACAACCTATGTCACGAGGTTGCATTTTGGATGCCGGCTACATGTCAGTAATCTACTCGACCCATTTCAGCTCCTGGTTCTACCCTGAACTAATGTCCCGCACGATTTGTGCACTCTGTCACGTTCTGTAGCGAAAAGCAGTACCTGCTGCACGAAATCTGTACACGGACAATATGAGAAAGGTAGACGATCTGCCCGACCTTCCTTCGTCGCAACGAACGAATTCTGAGGCATTTTCGAGTCACAAAAAGTGTAGAACATAAAAGGGATTAGTAGTTATAATCAGCAAATGGTAAAATATGTAATTTTCCCTCCCAGAGGAATCGTTGTTCGATCCATGGGTAGTAAGGGAATTTGTGAGAGAATAATAAAGAAAATTACTCACTGCGTAATTTGGTTACTTAACGGCTCAATCGATATAGTGACCAATGAGCCAGTGGCTATCTAGAAAACTCTTGTTGGTCAGGGATCATGTAAAAAGCGGAGATCAGGATCGTAAATGTCGACAATCAATGATGTATGTTTCAAAAGCTTCTAAATTGAAGAATGAGAGATTATGTGGGATTTTTGCAGTCATTCAATTCACGCGATTATTATTTATCGGACATTTGTGTCGAAAGTTGTTCAATGTCTGCAGGCGACGGCAAAGAACAAGAGAAAGGTTTAAAATATTCCGCACTAAAAAGAAAAGCTGATCATTGGCCATTAACCGCTAATTCGCGGTTATAATGACAAACATCCGATTCATTACATATGCTAATATTATGCATAAAAAGATCAGATTGGATTCCGTAATTCAGTGAATCATCATTTGAGTTTAAAACAAGGAATTTATGAATGATAGATCAAATAAGAGACCGAGAAATGGTCCCCTCTCTCTCTCTCTCTCTCTTTCTCTCTCTCTCTCTCTCTCTCTCTCTCTCTCTCTCTCTCTTTATATATATATATATGTGTGTGTGTGTGAGTGAGTGGGAGAGAGATTGAGAAAGAGAATGACTGAAACTGATTTGGTTTCTTTGTTTAATGGTATCTCAACTTTCGTATGTTATTTAATGCCCAAACTGTCGCTGAGGTAGAGCAGTAGTAGTACTATCTCATCCACTGCTGAGATGGCAGGGATAGGGGAGTTCATACTTTTCCCAAAGGTCATTAGTCTGAAAGGAGACAGAAAAGAAAGGGGGAAAAAAGAAAAGCGAGAAAAATAGAGATAGCGAGAGAAACATGGGAAGTGAGAGAGAGTGGGGAGAAGAGAGAGAGAGGGGGAAGAGAGAGAGAGAGAGACCCCATAGATGCTTGGGTATTTCTATTTCGTACAACTGGTTGATGTTCGAGTTCAGAAAAAAACAAAGACTTCGAATGCTGATTTTCTTGGCGAGGAGACAATACCAACTCCTTGCACCGACCAAAAATAACACTTTATCCATCCCACCATAAAACTTCATATTTTAATTTAATTTACATCTTAATTTATTGGCCAAAGTTGGGGCACGTCATAGTTATAAAATTCTTATTATTGATATAAGAAGAGAATGCATTTTATTGCAAAATTTAATAGTTATCTCCCTTACAATAATGTTAAAGACATTATGTCAAAAAAGATATTTTATTGAAATATATAATGAAACGAAAGTCTTTTGATAGGTATTGAAAACTCATGAAATGTCAAACTTAAATTTTATGTCAGTTTCAACTTTAACCTATAAATATGGTGGTTTTATTAAGGATTTACATAAAAGCCGCCTCCGAATATTATTAATTTCACTTTCCAGTCACAGCATATTTATAGAATTCATTTAATATCCTATTGCTGATGGATAAATAAATAGAATTATATAAATTAGAATTTGATTCTTATCTTCTTTATCTACCACACTATTATTAAGTTTCAAATTAGTATTTTAACGCCGTTGTGCTTATAACAATCTCGCTTATACGTGCCGTTTTTTCGTTGTTACATTCGCATACAGATAAAATTGGAACTTTATGATAACATCAGTTAGTTTCAACCTTGTCGTCGAGGCTTAGAATACGCTGACTTTATCCTCTGTAACCAGGGAGAGTGTCCTGGGCATGACACTTAACTACGTCCAATGGTGAAGTTCTAGAGAGTTGATTACCCTTTCATTGCCATCACTAACAAACCCAACCTGCCATGTATTATTTCTTGTTATGGACCATCTCTGGACCAAATAGATCTGTTTAAAAATTATTCGAATTCGATATTTATGCTTGATATCATATAACTGTAAATTATTTTTATTAAGAACAGTTACTTGAAGCTATAATTGTTTTCTAAGGATTATTATTAGTTTCTTGAAACCATATAACTGTGTATAAACAAGTGGTTATGATTACAAAGAAATAATTTATTGAAACCATATAATTATTAATATTAGTTAAGAATACTTGAAACCGTACAACTATTTGCAAGCCATTTGTATTAGATGGGAATACTTAATATCATATAACTGAGGGCAAAGAACTTAAGAAACAGATACACAAAAACGTCGATATAAATGTACAATGATCTCAATTCTCTAACTTCTAAGTATAAAATAACCCTAGATGAATTGACATACCGTTAAAATCGATCAATCAATCAACAAGTTAGAAAATTCTTCAGTTGCAAACGAAATAATACAAAGTAATTTTTATCTTAATCATTTTTTTAAATCTCTTATTTTTATGATTACCTTATTTAATTCCTAGAATTTTTACAAACGCAAAAACAAGATGTCCTTTTTGTTTTATTTTCCCAATTCAAATATGGAAATATTGAACTGGAATATGACACAAGATCAATTTAATGTGAGGACCCCGTAAGAAGCAATCCTCCCTGAGAGATGCTATAATAGATTCGCTTCGTCGTTGGATCACATTTTAAACGAACACTGGTTGCCTGCCTGGATAGATGGATGGATGGAGTGGGTTAGGGTTAGGGTTAGTCCCCAGGGCGTAATGGCTAAAGTGCAGGACCGTGATATCGTCGTAAGTAGGTTCGAATTCTAGACGTGCTATTATGTTCACTTTTGGAATAATATCCTTGGGAAACCTCTTATCCTCCCAACTATCAGTTAAATTGTACCACTTTTGTTCTTCTGTAAGGATGGTTTTGGCTTTTGATAAGCTACAAAGGTTGATATACCATTAAAGAAAGAAACCAAACCAATGCAAACCATATATGTATTTATATTACCTACTAATATACTAACCTGAAAAATCCATTCTGGGCGATTTCAAATAATACCAAAGGAAGTTCTTAATACACTTTCTAAGCAAAAAACATTGATTAGCTAATTTCTCCTTCCATATAGGGTTTGACATACCGTGTGTGTGTGTGTGTGTGTGTGTGTGTGTGTGTGTGTGTGTGTGTGTGTGTGTGTGTGTGTGTGTGGATAGATTTAGAGACAAAAATTGGTTAAGATTTGCCAAGTCAGACAAAAAGCCACAAACTTGTAATAATCAAACCAAATTAAACTCAATAAACTATTGCTTGTAAGAATATTCAGCAAGCTACAGTTCTATTATAAGCATCCTAAAATAGAAAGATGATTATATTCCATATGCAAACATTAAACCTTAAAGCATAAAACCTTAAAACAAGTTTATGGCTGCAGATATGCGTGTGTGCATGCGTAAACTCGGTGAAACATTCTGTCGTGGCACAATGAATATTTTCAGCATTTTTCCACAGCCAAAATTGGCGCAGCATTCTCGCTGTTGGTTACTTCACAGTCCTCTATGTGATCTAAATCAATTGCATGAAAAGAGAGAATGAGATGTCGTTCTGCAGTCTCTACTATTTGTCCATTTCTGGTCGAGTGAACTCTTTGCTAATTGCGCGCGTAAATTGTGGACAGTGGCAAATGAAAGATAATTATAGTCACTGAACGCGTCGCAGCGTCGCCGTTCGCTCAAAAGAAGGCGTGCGCACATGCGCTGGTCAAGTCAGAGGTTTAAGGTCAGAGGTTATAGGGTTAGGAAGAAAGGAGTTAGGAGGAGAAAAGGACCTGAAATTAGAGATGGATGATGAGAAAAGAAGAAAAAAATGGGAGAAAAATGAGAGGAGAAACTCTGAGAAAAAAAATTGAAGTGGATTTTGAGAAACACGAAATAAGGCAGGTGAAGAGTTAATTGATATGCAATGGCAGAGAAAAAATTTTTTAAGTCAAACATTAGTGAGAAAAAAATAAGTAAAAAATGACCGTTTTAGTTAGCAGTGTTACGGTGAGAGTTGAAGAAAGAAAGAAACAAAGAAACAAAGAAGACAGGAAAATAAGTTTGAGAGAAAAGAAATAAGCGATAAAAAGTCAATAGCTAAAAGAAGAGACTTTTATTTTTCTATTGACTTTTTATCACATTTCTTTTTTAAATTTTCCACTTTTTAGTCGAACGTTTAAAAGAATGAAAGAAAGTTAAAAAGGAGATTTATTGATTGATTTTAATGCCATGTCAACCCATCAAGGGTTATTTCATCGTTAGAAATTTGGGAATCACCTTCTTTGTACGTTTATATCTAAATTTTTTGTATTTCTTAAAAAGGTTTTTGCACATATTTTGCAACATCCATTATTCTTAAGCAAATCTACATGATTCATAGTAAAGACACAAACAAGTATTACCATTACGGGTTAGATCTATTTGACTTCTAGATGGGATACGAAAAAAGAAACAGAAAAAGAAAGAAAGAAAGAAAGAAAGAAAGAAGAGACTAAAAGCAAAAGGAAGAAAATAAAAGGAGTTAAACCTAAGTAGAAAATCTCTTTGAAAATTGGAAATTTCCTATTCTAATTCCTCCATCCTATCTTACAACATGCCATTCTGACTTAAACTTTGTAACTATCAATTATCTTAACATTTATCCAACTTTTTTATATCGATGAATTGAAATTTCTTTATAGGTTGCAATTCGATTTCTCTGTAAGTGAAAACAACTTTATTGAAGCAAGAATCAACATCAGTTTTGATTAGAATTCTTCGACAAGACTCTTCACTTTCATTTCGCAGAACAATGTACTCCAGGCATTCAGATTCTTCTAAAGGCATCAAACCACAAAAGATAAACACACCATTAATGCTACTTTCGTTATTTAGCTTTATATTTATAATATGTGTACGTACATTTTTTACAGGGGTAATGCATATAATTGGATTAAGACTCGTTTAAGAGGTCTTTGATCTCCACAGTATATGTTTATGTTTTCTTTTGATAGGCGCTGGCATGAGCATACATAAACATATTATTTACTTATTTCTGATAGATAGATAGATAGATAGACTTAGCTGCATCAAAGGTATTATGTTTTTTAATCAACTTAATGTTTTTAAGATTATGTAATGCTCTACATATGATATCTTTCCATGATCTTGGCTCTTCTGAAAACTTTCAAGAGCTGATAGTCAGGTTCTCTTTTACTCGCTTTTCAAAACATCATAATCAATGATTGGTAGTCGGTCAATTTAAGACTTTAAGAGACATATCATTATCCTTAAAACGCTTCAAGCATTTTTGCACTTATGGTAAGATATTGTTTTATTTCTTTCAACTTTTCTAATTCTACGAACACCTTTAACGGCATCTCAAAATTTCCAAAATCTCAATAGATGTATTCGTCTTTATAACATCTACCAATAACGCAATGTATTAGTATTAGTAATAATGAGTATTATAATAATACCAAGAGATTATAATAATACCGAGAAGGAATAATAGGACTCTCCAGCATTGAAGAGAGCGTAGAGGCATCGATTTGTCGACCCGAACACTACATTAAAAAGAGCAAAGAAAGACCAGAAATAACACAAGGGTCAACAGAAAAACAATAACTAAGAAACAGCATGAGAAGGAAAACAACAGTATGGACATTTCGAGCGACAAACAAGCGAAATCTCTCACGAAAATAATTGGACATGGCTAAGAAAGGGAAACCTTAAAAGAGAAACTGAATCTCTTCAAAAAGCAGCACCAAACAACGCCATGAGAACCAGCTATGTTAAAGCAAAAATCAATAAGACGCATTAAAATAGCAACTGTAAGTTATGCGGTAATAGAAACGAAATAATCAATCATATAATAAGCGAATGCAGCAAATTAGCGCGACAAGACGAGATACGTCTGAGTGGGGAAGATGATTCTCAGGGAATTGAGCTAGAGATTTAAATTTGACCAGACGAACAAGTTGTATATTCACAACCCAGAATCCGTTCAGTAAAATAAGGCGCACAAAAATCTCTCCGATTTTGAGATACAAACAGATCCCCTACTCCCGACCAGTAAACCAGATCAAATGATAGTCAACAAAAACAAGAGAACCAGCCGAATAAAAGACTTTGCTATCTCAGCGGAACACACAGGAAAAAAAAAGAAAGCGAAAAGAGAAATAAGTACTTAGACCTTACCAGAGAACTAAAAAATATATAACATGAAAATCTCGATGATACCAATAGTAATTGATGAGCTCAGAACAATCCACAAAGGATGGTAAAAAGGACTGGAATAGTTTGAAATCAAAGGACAAGTGCAGATCTTCCAGACTGGAGCATTATTAAGATCAGCCAGAATACTGAGAAAAGTCCTGAAGACTTGAGGAGACCTGCTGTCACTGACACTCCGGAAAAAGAACATCGCTTATACGAAAAACTCACTCGGAACTATGAAAATATCAGCATTTTTGTTTAAAATACTATATTTACACACACACACACACACACACACACATATATATATATATATATATATATATATATATATGCAAATTTCATTAAACATAATAGACATTTTATGTCTACATATTTTCTTTTGGATCCGTTCGAATTCCCGTATTACTTTTATCGTATTCTGG
This sequence comes from Sepioteuthis lessoniana, assembly GCA_963585895.1. Taxonomy (NCBI): domain Eukaryota; kingdom Metazoa; phylum Mollusca; class Cephalopoda; order Myopsida; family Loliginidae; genus Sepioteuthis; species Sepioteuthis lessoniana. Next base: position 19,458,356 of record OY757937.1, on the reverse strand, counting down.
GGGAATTGATTTATGTATTGTCCATAGTTGTATGTATCCCTAGTACTTTCTGCCCGACTTTGGACCATCATCAGGGGAGGATCTATTACAAAAGTGATGTAACTTTTGTTTTAGCATATTACTACTGTGTAAGGGCGTCTTTGCCGTTGAAGGTTATGGCGTTTGTTTTTTAATGTGATTCTATATTTAGTGCCAGTAGCTAAAGACATTTAAGTACATTAGCACTGGTTTGAAAATTAATTCTATTAAGTGTTGGCTGCAGGTTTCTGATATGTAATGCTTCGAGAATCTGAAGTTTTTGTTTATTATTTTGATGTTCTAATATTGTTGTGTTGTCGGTGAGAATTTTCCGTAGTTGTGTTGTTGGGCATGAATGTTTTTTTTTAAATGCTGAGCTATTGAACTTGTGTCTGAAAGGTGCATTGTAAGTCTCCTCGACAGGGTAGTTGAGGTTAAACCAACATATATATTATTATTATCAGAGATACAATCTCCTAAAGGACATTTAAATTTATATATAACGTTGGTTTTTTGCAAAACTCCAATCGAGGGAGAGGAATTATTTCTAATGACTAGATTCGAGGTTTTAAACTTATTATAATATATAATAAGTTTTCTTTTTTTATTAGGATCAGTGGGGAGTATGTTTTTGTGAATCAATGTTTTCAAGATTTTTTCATCGGATTTGTAATTGTAGTGCATTTGGTTACGATAAAAAAAATGCATTTACCATTTAATTTTTTTTTAAATTAGATTATTACGTTAAACTTATTTTGAATGTTCTTTCCCTCCTCATCTACAACGTGAAATAGAGTTACGCTGGAGTCCGTCTTTTTTTTTCTTTTGAGCTTCATAAAGGCACGTCGTACTCCTTTGAATTCAAAACGCATAAATCTATAAATCATAATATAACATAAATTCTCTTTGCATGGATTATTGATATATATATGATTTTAGAATATTAATCTGCTGATTTATCGCGAATAAAAAAAAGGACGAGTCTCTCGTTGTTGAACCAGGTTGGGATCGAAAAATTAGCAATTGGAACTAAATCCTCTACTTACTTCAGTAGTAATCACAACTCTGAAGTAACAAGATCTTCACTAAAACCAATAAAAAATGAAAATATAAGGGAAAAAATCGTCAAAAGAGGATTGTAAAAAGCATGATAGGCGTTCTTTTAACAAACCATCTGAAAGAAATACAACTCAGGGAAAGTATAAGATATTGCGAGAAAAGACCAAATGTACTGATTCACACTTAGATCTCAATAAACTAATTAATGTGATAAGATATATCATTAAAAGCAACTGATGAACAGATGCTGAAAAAGATAATATAAAAAATCAGGTAGTTGCTGTTATTCAAGGAAATAAAAATGAAGCACTTGACACGAAATGAAACAGATGATATATCAAAACAACCGAACAATGATTGTATGAAAACTCTAGCAACAGAAAATGGATTTAACAAATTAGAGAAAAGTCAACTTTAAACAGAAAAGCCAAACTACTGAGAAAATAAGATTAAAATCGATGAAATGAAACGAAATATAATTCGAGAACTGATACTGGTATCATTTCTACAGGTACTCTAATCTTAGGCATAAATGCCAGGGAACGACACTTTAATCCTCGGCAGGTGCACACACACAAACGATACTTTGATTTTATAAGAACTTACGGACATATGAATAAAGAAATAAAGAAACAAAAAAGTTACACAGTCCATCACACACACACACACACACACATATAGTAGTCAGGTGACTTAGATATTAAATTGAAAACAGATATTTACTCAGCTGAAGTCAGTCGAATTTAATCTATCGAGACAAGTTCACCTAAAAATCGGGAACGTGAAACTCAAATTCGTGAGTTTTTAGCCTGTGTATAAAGATCGGTGTTTTTCTGATTTAAAACGGTTTTATCGGTAAATTATAATTATTTATTATAAATATGGATATGATTAGAAATTAGCTCTTCGGACAGAAGGATATTCGAAAAGGTCTGCTATACAATCCTCGTCATGTAGTCTGAAAGAAAGTAAAGAAAGTTTTGAGTCAACAGGAAAGCATGCAGATGTGCTTGATCCGTGAAAAAAAGTATAATGAGGCCTTCCACCAAGAAAATAATCATGATCACACATATATTCAGCCACATTTCATGCGTTTATTTGAATTTCGGTGTTGTTTGTGAGGTCGTGGCATGAGTGTATGGTTTTTGAAATAGAATGGCACTCTCAAATCTCAGTTCAAATCTACAACATTGATTTCTTATTCTTTGTTCCTTATTCTACTTGTACACACACACATATTTAACAATAAGAGTCATTGTAAAATGTCATAAATCTTCTAATTCCGTTCCTCAAATGACACGCCTCTAAAATGATGAATCGATTAAGTTATTGTTTTCTTTCTTTGCACAACCGACTCTGATATTTCTCTCCTCCGTGAAAAAAAGTTCACTTCTGTCTGCGATGATTTACTACGACTAGAATAATCTAAAAATAACATTTCATTAGAATATAAATGAACTGATTCCGTCAAAGGTAGTAAAATATTTTGCCTGTCTTCCACTTATTGCTGTCTTTTACTTTACCCAAACTATGATTTAAAAGTACGGTAGACAGTTCTTTAGCTTTGATAATGCAACTTATCTAGAAGAAAGAAAACTTCGAATTCAAATTAGCTGTACTCTGTTTAAAAATCCTGTTGGTAGCTGAGAGGTAAATACATACTTTGCAGGATATGGTATTAAACTGTATCCAGTAATGAGGCTACAGTTCTACAGATCTGGAGAGTATGGAATCGTCTCTTTATTGCCCTTATTTCTAGATCCTCTCTGACTCAGAGAAGCAGTACCTGTTAGGACCCCATCTATAGGTCAAACAGATGTTGGACAAAATGTTTGAAATGATTTTGAACAACACAAATTATCACTTAGAAAATTGATAAATATGGAGTGTTTGCTTATTTAAAATGATTTAAGATACGTTTCCGTGCCTTATATAATTGAAGACTGTGATTGTTAAACTCACTTCAGCTTAAAATAACCCAACATGCGTTGAGATGTCAACCAAATAACAACCTGATTTATCCACTGTAACCAATTTTACATGAAATCAAACTGTAACCTATTTTACAATCAAACCTGCACGGCATATAGAGTAATCGGTCTTATATATATGATTATATACGACTGGTTGCCAGGTGGTTTCAATTCGGGTTTGCAATTCTCCTGGACTGGATGCCTCACCATAGCTAAAGAACCGAGTCGGGGCATCAAATGAGAGAAGGGGGAGAATTCGTGTCTTTCTGAAGTAAACGTAAACAGACTCAGAGGGTATTTCAATTCGGCGCGCTGAATCCATTTTCTTTGAGGATAACTATTATGCAGCTTATATATTAATATATATATATATATATATATATATATGTGTGTGTGTGTGTGTGTGTGTGTAGAGAGAGAGACAGAGACAGAGACAGACAGACAGAGACAGAGTCAGAGAGAGAGACAGAGACAGAGGGTGAGGAACATAGATAGATACTATTTACCAACCCCTCCGCTCGGGCAGGATATGACACAAGGTCAATTTTTAAGCGGAGTTTAACAGGTTTGAATTCAGAGTTTTCCTTCTCCTAGACTAGTTGCCCCATCAAGGCTGAAGAACCTAGTCCGTCCTACTATTTACCCATAGCTGGAGGGAGAATAAAGGGGTTCATACCTTTCCCAAGGGTATTTGCCCGAAAGTGAACGTAATAGCGCGACTGGAGTACGAACTCGCGTACTACGATTCCGCAGTTCATCGCTTTAACCATTACACCACAAGGACCATAGATAGATAGATAGATAGATAGATAGATAGATAGATAGATAGATAGATAGATAGATAGATAGATAGATAGATAGATAGATAGATAGATAGATAGATTAAAACCACTCACAGGATTAACACTGTACGTTTGGTGTTCTTCAAAAGAATTTATGCAGTAAGTACATGGATATCTACCTTTCTATCCCATATCCTTACCTGTCGAGTTATCCTTCTTTGTGCATACCTACGTCTATGCATATGAATATATTCATCTGTGGATTTATCTATATATGCTACAGTATTGGCTTATGTAATGATATTCTAATGTTTTTCTACGTTTTCGCGCCAAAATCAATATCTGTTCCTATTCACGTGCGTTAGATCTTAGCACACGAACTGTTCATCACTGCACGTGCTCGTGACACGCATGCGTGCTACTTATACAGTTTGTATATCAGTACGCATGCGCAAATTTTTGTACTCGGTAAACTCAGTTTCTTTCGTGTAGAAACTTTCATTATCTATGCTTTTGTGGATATATATATATATATATAGAGAGAGAGAGAGAGAGAGAGAGAGAGAGAGAGAGAGAGAAAGAAAGAGTGAGAGTAGGTTACCTGTGCCATGAAAAAAAAAACGACTGCGATGTCTAATTTGTTGATTTAAATTCATGAAATATCAAAAACTTTTTATTGCTTTGAATTTTCTCATTATGTTCAGTACTTTCTGAAAATTAAACTAAACGGTAAAATTTAAAAAAAAAAAAAAACAACAAAAAAACAGTAATTCATCCTCTGCCTTGTCCCAGTTTTAGAAATGAAACAATTTTGATTAATGAAACGAATTTTTAACATATACATATATCTAAACATATCTTACTTTAAATGGCCACTTCTCTACAGAGATCTCAAGAGATCTTTTAACGCATTATTTCTTGTCTACACAAGTATCCCTATGTATCAGAGGCAACTCCGGAATTGAGATTTTTCGAGGTCAGTACGAAGAGTTATTTCCCAACAAAATATCTCAGAATATGCCATTTGTCCTTAACTTTTGTTGGACACAACGTTCTGATTCAATTTCCTCATTAATAATTATTTCAATTCACTAACTTTTGAAGCTTTCTTTTATTTTCATGGCTTAAAATATTAATTTTGGTTAATTTTGCTGACAGTGTTCATGATAATATTTCATGAAATGAAAAAAAAAACAATATAAAGGCCAGTTATTTTGGCGTGCATTCTTCAAATGACACTTTATATACTATATTTCTGGCTAAAATAATAATCTTAAAAAATTTCAAGTGTACGTTACTCTCCGTTTTTCAAAGAATATATTTTTACTTCAACTTAACAGTAAGATCTTCACCTTAAATAAATTTTCTCTGTTTATTATAATATTATATGAGGAAAACTTTATGATACGACAACGGGCTCAAAAGATTCATGTCCTGTGCTCGTCTGTGTGCGTGTGGATCAGTTCCGCAGACCCTGTCCACTAAGACAGGTGCTTAATCTAGCTCTAAGAATAGAATTGAATACAACAGATAACGGTAAAATATCGTTTCGTTTTTTTGTGGGGGGTCTTTTGTTTGTTTGTTTTGTTTTGGTTGTTTGTTTGTTTTTTTGTTTTGTTTTGTTTTTTTTTTGTAGAATGGTCAGTTGTCAAATATTAGCGGGACAAACTTACACAGATACCAAAATTTGATGAATTGTATCTAAAAATAAATGTTGTTTGATAATAAAATTTTTCTTATATTCTAAATTATACATGTTATAAATAATATTTATAAATAAATTCGTATCAGTGTGTTTGTTATTTCAGTGATGATTGTTGCGAATTTTAGTAAAATAAAAGTTTTTCTAAATCCTTATATCTAGAAGATTGGGATGAGTGAAACATCACATTGAATAATTTTGATTTGCACGTCCTAGTTTATTCCATAGTTAGAACGACATTTGGAACAATTTCAGATGTAGAATCGCACTCGTAATATTGCCTAATGGTCGTTAAAATGTGAAACTTTTAGTAGTAACATTTGTCTAATTTATATTATAATTCATCTCTCTCTCTCTCTCTCTATATATATATATATATATATATATATATATATATATATATTGAATAAATAAAATGCCTACCAGAATAGTAAAAGTTTTTGCGGGGAAAACAAAATTTGGTGGAGAATTTATTAAACACTTTTTATAAGCTTTATTAGATAATTGTAGTTTTTCGGGCGTCTTGAAGTTAGCAGAGACGAAAAGACAAAGACATAATAATGGAATAAGAGTGCTCATATTAGAAAAAAATCAGACACGTGGTTACAGAAAAATCCTAATCATTTTATTCCTTCTGAATCGGTGTCAAAAACAAGACATGAAGTGGTATTTTCAAGTTGATCCAGGTAAAATTATTTCACAAATTGTTGCTCACTGTCAATAGAAGGGGCAGTTTCGCTTGGCCTCAAAATTTTAATCGTGATTTGTTGCTTTTCTGGTAACTAACTGACTCTTTTTTAATATCCACAATTCTCAGGTCTCGGTGATTTTCCTACCTACAACGAGAGCTCACGTCGTTAGCCTTGTATCATCATACAACAAGGCATCAGAGTTATTAGTGGTGAGGGAAGTTATTGATGGTGAGGGGAGGTGGCTACTACATAATGGATAAAAGATTTTGTAAAAATTTGCGTTTAAGGCATTTTCATTAATTTTTGTCATAAATATTGTTCTTTCAAGATATCATTTTCACCCTGTCGGTGACAGTATACCCTACAGAGGTGTCAGAATCCCCCTCAAAAGAAGGTGGTGTCCTAAGTATAACACTAAACTTCTTCCGATGACGAGATTCTAGTTCTTGAGCCCAGAGAAGTGTGGAGCACTCTTTATTGCCATTACTCCCAGGTACACTCCGATCCGGAGTGGTAATACCTGTTCAGATCCCTTGGATAAGTCAAATAGATTTGTTTAAAAATTATTTGTATTCAATCGAACCGTTAAAAAAAACTCTTGTAAAATATAACTACAAAAAATATGTAAATATGTATATAAAATGTATGCAATTCCCAAACTTCTTGGCCTAAAGTAATCCTAGATAAATTTACAAGTCGTTAAAATCAAAGATATCATTTTATTGCTGCTTGTAGTTGTATTCATGATTACAATTTTTCACTCTTTGACGTTGAAATATTTAGTTGTTTTGCTATGAACTCTTTTTACTAAAAAAAGTTTTATTATTTTTGAATCTCGTTCAAGTGGTAATGATACATTTTCAACTTCTTTTATGTTTGTGTGTTATAATAATAATAAAGTCTGTAATACTTTTTTTTTTATTCAAGTCGTAAATTTTAATCCCAAATTGATATGTTCGGTTTCCATGGGTAGGATATGACACAAAGTCAATTCTTAAGCAGCTTCTATAGTTGTAAGATTAATGTTTGTTTTTCGAGCAGCGATTTGGAATGTATTAAATCCACAGAACTCATCACAACCACTTTTCAAAAACCAATCTTACAACTAGAAAGACCGTTGCCATCAAGTTGGGAGTAAAATTCACGACTCGTATCATAAACTGCATCAAACTGTCACAGATTTTACTAATTATTTAAAGACATCTGAGAAACATATATTGATTGCTTCGAGAAAACCAAAAAGTTTTGCTGCAATGCCCAACCCACAAAGAAGATACTATTAAACATTAAATAATATACATGTTTATATGTGCCTCTGTGGATACTTATTGCTCTTTATATATTCATATACATATACCGAACATTTTACAATGAAAATTAAAGACCAGAATTTAGCTATATCAAATATTGATCTAATATATATATATATATATATATATATATATATATATATATATATATATATATATATATATATAGTAAACCCAAAGCGTCTCTATCCCTCTCTCTCTCTCTCTCTCTATATATATATATATATATATATATATATCTGTGTGTGTGTGTGTGTGTGTGTGTGTGTGTGTGTGTGTGTGTGTGTGTGTGTGTGTGTGTGTTAGGATAGTGTCGATACACATCCAACAGTGCTAGGCAATTGGCAGTCATTAAACGCAAATCTGTATCGCTGCATATATTATTGGGAGCATGATGTAGAGGATAATCTAGATTGGGATACATTCTGGATTGGTCAGTTTAGTGATTAACTCTACTATGTTTAATTGATTATTTTCTTGTGTTTATTATTGTTAATTCTTTTGAGAGTTTTTCACAACAGCGTTAGCTGATAGTTTTTCACTCAAGTCTCCAGAATTCTTCTCGGTATTATGGCCGATCTATAGTCTAGATGGTCTCTACTTGTCCTTTGATTTCCAAGTCTTAAGGTTCCTTTACAAATCCTTCGAAGATTGTTCCAAATGTACCAACTACTATTGCTATCACCGTCATCTTCATGTTCCATAGCTTCTTCAGGTGTCCAGATATTTATCCATCTATTCAACATTTTTTAATTGTACTTTCTGGTTGGCTGGTTCTCTTTTTTTTTTTTTTTTGTGGATTACCACTAGGTCTGATCGTTTGTCCAAGATTAGGTGATCCATTTGTACACCTAAATCCCAGAGAAGTTTCTGCATCTCATTCTCGTGGATGGATTCCGGGTTGTGCCTATACCATTTGTTCTTATGATCAAATTTAAATTTCTTGCACAATTCCCAGTGCTCACTTTCAATTATTATTATTATTATTTGGTGAGTTTATCAGTTGCGTAGATTTTGGCTTTAATATGATTGGTCCTTATGGGTTTGTTTTGTGCTGCTCTTAGAACAGATTCAGTTTCTCTCTTAAAGTTTCTCTATTGTAGTCATTTCTTGGTCATCTCGTGTGAAATTGCGCCAATTTGTCGCTTGACATATCCGTATATTTGTTGTTCTACAAGTTTCTGTTTCCTCGTTTTTGTTATTACTTTCTTTGTCCTTATGTAGTCAGTGCTGTTACTGGCTGCTGTAAATAGTCTTTATTTTATAATGCAGTCCTAGAGTCTTCGTTTTGATGCATCATTGCTATCTTCAAATCTGGCAAGTCCTATTCCCCCTTCTTTTCTTGATATACATATCTTGTCTATATCATCTCTCGAGTGTAACTTTCTTGTCCTCTCGTCCACTTTGCTCCCTTGTCCATTTTAAGAATGGTAATGGGTATCTTACAAGGGGTACTGCCTTGGTGTTTATTTCTTTGGCGAGATTTCTGCTGCATTTCTTGGTTTCAAGTAGCTTTCTCGTTTGTCTGAGGTATTACCATTATTACTCTTATTCCTGGTGAGTTTTTCACGTTAGTGTTAGCTGATGGTTTTTCACTGGAGTTTGAGTGACAGCAAGTCTCTTCAAGTTTCCAGGACTCTTCTCAGTATTCTGGCCGATATCATATTACAGTTGCTATTATTATTCTACTCCTTTTAGAGATTTTCACACCAGCGTAAGCTGATGGTTTTCCCTGGAGTTTGAGTGACAACAAGTCTCCTCAAGTCTCCGGGACTCTTCTTCGTATACTTGCCGATTTTAATAATGCTGTAGTCTGGATGGTCTGTACTTCTCATTTTCAAGTCCTCTAGTCCCTTTACTAATTCTTTGGGTATTGTTCCGAGTGCCCCAAACACAATAGGTATCATCATCACTTTCATATTGCATAGTTTTTTAGTTCTCTAGCAAGGCCCCAATATTCATCTCTCTTTTAGCTTTCTTTTATTTTCACTCTGTAGTCAGCCGGGACTGTTAAGCTCACCATTCGGCAGGTTCTCATTCTTTTTTCTTTTTTTTTTTTTCTATTTTTTTTTTTTTTTTCCAGTTGTTGTCTCTCCTTAGGTCTGGTCATCAGGCAGAGATTAAGAGATCGTTATTATTATTATTATTATTATTATTATTATTATTATTATTATTATTATTAATTCTTTTTATTATTCATTTATTGTCCTTTTGCACACCTAGCAAGGCGAAAAAGGACGAACTAGGAATAGAAACATTATTTGACTCAACCCGCCAAACGTTGGAATAATGTATTTATGAAACTAATAAACAAACACTTGTTTACATCGGTGACAAGCTCACACCAAGGACCGTGGTCCCTGTGTCTATGATATTCAAACTTTGATTCGCATATGCTCTATTACCGATATCGATCGACCACTCTTTATTTATAAATATAGTAACTCATATATACAGAGAGAGAGAGAGAGAGAGGGGGGGGGATTATAACAATAAAATCAAAACTACATACTGCAACTAATATTTTACCATTTTGATGACTTTCAGGCAATTCTACAAGTGGAATGAAAATATAATACATAGAAAACAAGGAATGTAAAACGGAACCGATTTTTTTTATTAAAAGCGATAAAAAAATCTATAGAACAAGATTACTAATTATGTTTGCTTCAAGAATCATACCCTCGTGTTGTGATTTACAAAAGATGTTCAAATTTCTCTTAAATTCTAAAATAAGATTTTTAATTTAATTGCTTTTCCCTGAAATGTTTGTGTTGTCTTAACAAATCGTAGCAAACTATGTGTGTTAGCATTTCGCTTTGTTAAATTCATTTACCTCTATAATAATTTCATTTCATTTATCCATATTATATGGTCCATCATTCTAAATATCAAGCACTCTCATTATAAATACTGCAGCCTTTATAAACAATATATATATATATATATATATATGTGTGTGTGTGTGTGTGTGTGTGTAGGTGTGTGTGTGTGTAGGTGTGAACAAATAAATCGTTTAAAAACGAATTCTTTAGTCAAGAATGTGCTCAAATATTATCCAACAGAACAGGATAAAACCAAAAAGAAACTTATAACTTACATATATTTATATCGTCTCCATGTATTAAAAATCTATTCATCAGATAAACTTATATATATGCATATATATATATATACTGTCATCCACTGACAGACTATTTCGTTGTATCACAACTCTTCAGTGTAGTTAGACACGTAGGATGCTTCAAGGGGGGATCGAAACTCGCCCAACTTTACGTTAGGTTTAGTATCATACCGCTCAGCCAACAGGCGACATACGACATACCACATTACAAGGCATTATGTATTCGTTTGTTTACATTTTACCTTATCGGATACTATAGTGCTCAATTCATTAGAAGAGCTTTGCATTATATATACATAAATATATGATTAAAATTTAATGCTAAAATCTTTTTTAATCCATAAAATCTTTACAGCGCTCTGTACACAAAGATATATTACTGAGTATTGTCATAATATTTTAAATTATAAAATAGAATGATAATAAAACAGGTTAAAATCTCCCAACTCAGAGTTTCACGATGCATTGAAAACTACATCACCAAGAAGGTGTTGAAGACATGATGATGATTAACTCAGCCAGGAGAGACAACATGAAACTGAGTCGTGAGTCTTTATCCTGCTTTATAATTTTACTATTTTATACTAGAAAAATGTCATATGTGTGTGTGTGTGTGTGTGTGTGTGTGTGTGTGTGTGTGTGTGTGTGTGTGTGTGTGTGTGTGTATAGTTTCTTTCTTCGTACATTTCACTGCCTTCACGTTTCTATTTATTTCAGGCTATTACTCTTTTACATTCAAGTTATTCTCGCTAAACACTTCTTCTTCTTCTTCTTCTTCTTCTTCTTCTTCTTCTTCTTCTTCTTCTTCTTCTTCTTCTTCTTCTTCTTCTTTTTTGCGTTCATTCATTTCCTTCTTTGTTCCTATTCTTCCTTTCTTTTCTTCGCGTCAATTCTTCTTCTTCTTCTTCTTCTTCTTCTTCTTCTTCTTCTTCTTCTTCTTCTTCTTCTTCTTCTTCTTCTTCTTCTTCTTCTTTTTTGCGTTCATTCATTTCCTTCTTTGTTCCTATTCTTCCTTTCTTTTCTTCGCTTCAATTCTTCTTCTTCTTCTTCTTCTTCTTCTTCTTCTTCTTCTTCTTCTTCTTCTTCCTACCGATTACAATATTAAAAACATTAGCATTTTCATCTGAAACTTCCTGTTAACATACCATTTTTTCACGTGGTACTCACGACCAGCTTGAAGCGGGAAATCGTCATCCGGGTCTTTGGGTTCCAACTGTGACTAGAGGGATATACGCCCCTGGGTTGTGGCACCACTGTGAGAGGAGAGCTTCAACATTTCAATTCACGTGACAAAAAAAGAAGCAGTAAAATTTGCTATTCAGTCCAAAATAGCAACAACTTTGTTTAATCTTTTTTCTCTTTTCCGGAAATAACTTTATTTTAAAACATTGCGCTGGTAATCCACCACCAAGTGAGATTCTGGAATCCCTCTGAACAAACCCAGAAATCGATTTAGTAATCGAACCATGACTTCAGGATTTTAAGGAAATAACATTTTAATTCTTCATTTCGAAATATTTATGTACATAAAAAATGTGTGTCCGAAGCTTGATAATGCAGATTTTGGCAGTTTTTTTTTTCAAGTCATGGATAGCTAGTCCAACTTATGGATATGGACTTAATCAGAAGATTTCTAAAGAGCCAATTTGCAGTACGCATTTCCTATATCAGGTGCAAATGTTTAATGTTGTTACAAGATAACCAAAATTAATTGGTTGCTCTGATAGCATAGTCTTCCACTTAGTTTCTCTCCAAAGGAATGGATGTTATGTAATCACTCTCTGGCCATCAGTCTCTAACTTTTTATTCAGTCAGCCCGAGCGTAGGTGTGGATGTTTTGACTGAAAAGAAAGCGTCAAAAACTGACCCTGATTTGAAACTCAGTTAGAAAATTAATTTAGAGTTTTAATAGTTGGTTTTCAGACGAGCGAACAGAGATAACGTCCAGGAATTGAATTCTTAACAATTAAGTTTTTATCCGCTGATGAAACGTTGGTGACTTCATATAAAATTCAAAGACTTTTTCTCCTTTAATGAGAAACGAAAACCCATAAAAGCTGAGCTTAAGCCCTAGGATTAATCATTTACTTTATTCTGTTTGTTAACTTGATAAGTATCCTTGTATTTGCTGTTTTGATCACAATAAGGTGAAGAAATTCATAATGTAAAGAGTGATAATCAAACATTACTGGATGAAACATACAATTTAAAAGTGAAAATAACTTGTAATGAAACAACAAAAATGTGGATACTCTACTTAATAATTCATATATCAGTAACTTAAATTCTTGACAGAACTCTTTTGATAAAAGCAATGGCACAGTTTTATGTCTAAAGTGTATCAGAATAAAGTTTAGCAACCAACAATCTCTAACGAACCTCCGAGAAGAAAATTTGAAGTTAGGAAATATCTTGTAAAGCTATTGATTTAATTGTGGGGGGGATAACTTTTGGCATAACGTTTATCGTCATTGGAAATGGACTAGACGAACCGAGTTCAAATCCTGGACGCGGCTGTTTACGTTTCCCCTCGCACCAATGCTCCAGGGAAAGGCATGAATCTGGGTTTTTTAGTAAATAAACAGATTAAGTTCATTACCCTTGGCACAACAACTGTTCCTTGAAGAAAAGTTGAACAAATATCTGAATCTCGCAAGAGAACTGAAAAAATTATGGAACCTGGAGGTGACGGTGATACCAATTGTTGTTGGTGCGCTTGGAAGGGTCCCCAATAACCTGGGAAGTAGACCGGAGGAACTAAAGAACAAAGTAGAATCGAAACCCTTCACACTACACAATTAAAATCGGCTAAAAGACTCGAGGAGAGCTGAACAGATTTGGTGTCATTAAAAAAAACACTAGTTAGAGCTGGTATAAATGATAATTTTCAGTATATAAATAAAAAAAACAAAACAACGACAACTCCGAAATATTGCGAAGCTCTGAAGTAAGAAGAATCGAACGAATCTGTTGCTTTCAGTGAATCTCAAAGAAATAATGTTTTGGTAACTATGTCTTATTTAAAAACATTGATTTTCGTTTCTCGTAAAATCTTTTGGTTAACAGTTGTATTTAAATGAAGACTTGCTAAATCCCCAAAATTAATTTCCGGTAAATTTTTTTAGACGACAAAATAGATTTGTTTAAAATTTAGCACCTTATTATCTCTATATCACTTTTGTGGCTACTTTTTATCTAAACAAATCTGTATTTTATGTAGTCTGAAAGTGTTTAGTATTTTCCCGTCCTCCATATAACGGGAAAATATTCATTCTAACATTACCAGTTAAACGGAAATATTTTAAAATAGGACAGTAAATACAAAACAAAAAGATAACAATGGTATTCCTGAAATTAGTTCCGATACTCATAATGAAATAAATCATAAGATTAAAAAACCCTAAGTTTTTTAACTATGTTTTTTTTCTTTTTTTTTTTTTTTGTTTTGTTTTTTGTGACCCGCCGTTGATCAGTCACTGTGACTGTTCTTGGTCACGTCTGTGTCAGATACGCAGATAATAAACAACCACTGGGTCTGGTATAGCCACAATATACCACCCATGATAAAATGTCAAATTCAAATATTGCACAACGTGGGACCCAGGCCTCAGGCTTGGGTGTCATCGGCAGGTGCTCTCTTGACAGCTAACATGGGAGACCCGAACGTCAACCTGCGAACGTTGGCTATTCTCTTTTCAGGTACACAAATGGCGATTTAAGGAACCACACCAACCAAAGACCTAAATGGAAAGCATGGACTAGGGAAGACAACCAACTTGCACTACACTGCTATTTTAGGAGTAACCCTACGCAAAGAGGATATAGGAAAAGAATGATGGAGATCTGGCAAGAACATTCTAATTTTCAGACAACTAGTCAGAGACTCGCTGATCGAGTTAGAACAATAATAAAGAAGGGTTGGTTTTCTGACCTTGAAATTTTAGAAATACACCAGAAAATAAATGATCAACAAAGTAGTAATAATACATTACCTGGCACATCAAATATTAACAAACAAACACAACCCATCCGAAATGAACCACCAACATCGGAAAATGGAAATTCCAACCAACTAAACACTGCACAACAAAACAACCTTGAACAAACACTAACACAAGAACAAAAGTTAAATCTAGAAAATTTAAAGAGAATTATGAACAGTAAAAAGATCACTTTACCATCATTAAGATACATTGAATGGAGAATAATTAAGGCCGAGACAAATAAAGTAAATCAAGTACTGACATATATATCAACGAATAATATAACCGAATTAAATTAACTAATTTATGCAGGAACGAAATTAGTTTGCGAAAAAATTGGGATCCCCTCAAAAAGCACGAAAGAAAAATCAAAACCAGGATGAGAATTTCGACTAGAAACTCAGATAAAAAATCTACGAAAACAGGCAAAAGTGATAAAACAAAAGAAAGACGCTGGAATAATTTGGAACAGAAAAGAAAAGACAACACAAGAAAAGCTTACAATAAAACTTGAGGAAATAAACCAGAAACTACTGGCGAAAGAAGGAAGATTAAAGAGATATCGACAAAGGGTAAAACAATATAGACAAAACAGGACATTCCAAAACAATGAAAGAAAATTCAATCAACAATTGGGAGGAAATGACAACAAAATATACTAACAACCGGATGCAAAAGAAACCCAACGATTTTGAACTAAAATATGGCGACCAAAAAAAAAAGCATAACGAAAAGGCTGAATGGATAAATAATATGACAAGAGAATTAGAAGGACTCGAGGAAGGCCCGAAAGCAGAAATACACACTGGTTTACTCAAAACGACACATAAAAAAATATCAAACTAGAAAACGCCAGGCCATGATGGAATACATGGTTTCTGGTTCAAGAAATTTACCTCCATTCACGACAGACTACCCCTAGAAATGAATAAATGCCTACAAAGAGCACATGTACCCGAATTGATGACTAAAGAAAGGACCACATTGATACAAAATGGCCCAAACAAAGGAACTGCTCCAAACAATTACAGACCCATAACTTGCCTACCAATAATATGGAAAATATTAACTGCAAAAATAAGGGAAGAGATTTACTACTCGCTAATAAGGCACGGTTTGTTCCCTGACGAACAAAAAGGATGCTGCAAAGGATCCAGAAGCACAGCAGAATTACTTTACATAGATCAACACATTCTAAATAAAAGCAAAACCAGACAGAAAATTCTAGCTATGGTCTGGATTGATTACAAAAAGGCATAAGATATGGTTCCGGATAGCTGGATAATAAATCGCCTCAAAATGTACAAAATATCACATGAAGTCATAAACTTTATCGACAAAACCATGAAAACCTGGAGAGTGGAATTGACAGCAGGAGGCAGAAGATTAGCTGAAGCAAAGATCCAAAGAGGTATTTTCCAAGGAGATGCTCTATCACCATTACTATTCATAGTAGCCATGATGCCACTTAACCATATACTCAGAAAATGCACAGCCGCAGTCGATCGCAGGAAAAAAATCAATCATTTAATGTACTTGGATGCCATCAAACTATTTGCAAAAAACGTAAAAGAACTGGAAACTTTAATACACGCTATTAGAATATACAGTCAGGATATTGGAATGGAATTTGGCATTGGAAAATGTGCAATGCTTGTAATGAAAAGTGGCAAACAACATCTAATTGAAGGAATGGAAGTACCAAATCAAGACAAGATTAGAACGCTCACAGAAAACGAAACCTACAAATACTTGGGCATCTTGGAGGCTGACACCATCAAACAAGTGGAAATGAAAGACAAAATTCAAAAAGAATATCTCAGAAGAACTAGAAAACTACTCGAGACAAAACTCTCTAGCCGAAACCTTATCAAAGGAATAAATACCTGGGCTGTACCACTCGTTAGATATTCCGGACCCTTTCTCAAGTGGACCAGAGGCGAACTTAAACAAAGGGACCAAAGAACAAGAAAACTAATGACAATGCATAAGGTATTATAGCCCAGAGACGACGTTGACAAAATATATGTTTCAAGAAAAGGAGGAGGAAGAGGACTTGTCAGCATTGAAGACAGCGTTGAAGCATCGATACAACGACTCTAAGACTATATACAAAAACACGATGGAGGACTCATTACAGCCATCAGAAACGATACTGATAATACGATGGACAACAGAATGACAATAGCTAGGAAACAAAAATAGGAAGGAAAGTAACTCTATGGGCGTTTTAAACGACTAATAAACAACATCTCACACGACAAAACCTGGACATGGCTAAGAAAAGGAAATTTTAAGAGAGAAACAGAATCTCTCTTAATAGCAGCACAAAACAACACTATAAGAACAAATCAAATCAAAGCGAGAATAGATAAGACGCAGCAAAATAGCAAATGTAGACTATGCGGTGACAGAGATGAAACCACCAATCACAAAATAAGCGAATGCAGAAAAAATAGCACAGAAGACTATAAGACTAGACATGACTTGGTCGGCAAGTTGATCCACTGGGAAATGTGCAAGAAATTTAGATTTGACCATACGAACAAATGGTATGTGCACAACCCTGTACCTGTCTTAGAAAATAACACACATAAACTCCTGTGGGACTTTGACATACACACGGATTACCTAATATCGGCCAGATGACCAGACCTTGTAATAATCAACAAATAGAAGAGTTCTTGCAAAATTGTCGACTTTGCTGTCCCGGCTGACCGCAGAATAAAACTGAAAGAATGTGAAAAGAAGTATAAGTACCACGACCTTGCTAGGGAATTGAAAAAACTATGGAACATGCTGGTGACAATTATACCAATTGTAATTGGTGCGTTTGGAACTGCAACTAAAGGATTACTAAAGGGACTGGAGGACTTGGAAGTTGGCGGACGAGTGGAGACCATCCAAACTACTACATTATTGGGAACGGCCAGAATACTGAGATAAGTCCTGGAGACTTGAGGAGACTTGCTGTCACTCAGACTCCAGCGAAAAACCATCAGCTAACGCTGATGTGAAAAACTCTAATGAGTAAATAATAATAATAATAATAATAATCTACTCGGAAAACCTCCTAAAGTTACGCATGAACTAATCACGAAAATGATTAGTAATCAGTTAGACATCAAACTTGGACAGGTTAAGCAAGAAGAACTTGACTCAGTACAAAGAAAAATTAAAAGTAGGAAAGCAGCATGGATTAATGAAATACCCCCGAAGTATGGAAGGCCAGGGAATTCGACGGCATACTGTTCCGACACTGTAATGCCGTATATAACCAAAACACAATAGACAGACGGACAAGGGGATTCATCCTCCCTTTCTCTAAGAAGGGTGACCTCGGAATAGCCAAATGTGATAATACTCGCTTCTGCAACTCGTTGCATAATTTACTAAGGCCACGTCGAGAACTTATGTGTGGCCGGATCAAGCGAGAAACAGGTTCGCAGAGAAAAGAACAAAAACACAACAACAACTTGTGGTTAAAACGTCAAGGGAGGATGGGGAGCGTGTAACACTTTGTGGATAATTAATTTTAGTTTGAGTTTCGGCTGGCAAAAGATTATCTTAACTAACTGGGTCCGGCTGGTAATGTCGCTGTTCGTTGTTTCTTTGTCCCGGCCTAATCAACTTTCCTCAAACCCAAACTAAGTCTGACTGCTTGGACCCAAAATGCACCTTTATATATATAGAATGTTTCATTATTATTTCCGGCTAATGGGACACCCACGAATAAACCAAGAACTTTGGGGGGGCCATTTCTCTCTTAAAAAAAACTGGACATAAAAATATTTCCTAGACTGGCCGTCTCCGATACAGGGACATTAAATTCAGACCCTTTTAAGTTTTTGACCAGTACCCGACAAGTACTTAACACTTACCCACGTCCGTGGCCATATGTATAAACATTTTTTTATCTAGATTTCCTTAATCTAGTTAATGGGTTTTCCTAACATTTGAAATTTGATACCCAGGCCGAATCTAACTCATCTTGCCACATATATATGTGTGTATATGTGCGTGTGTATATGTGCGTGTGTGCACACACATGTGCGTGGGCGTATATATATATACACGCGCGTGCACACATGTATGGGTGCACACACACACACACACACACGTATGTATACATGTATCCAACACATAGTGTCACACAAAAACTACCGTGGTATATCACTTACATCCATAGCGGTCAAGATCTACAATGCTCTATTACGCAACCGCATAGAACTCAAAATTGAGAAGATACTTAGGAAGAACCAAAATGCCTTTCCGAGAAATCGATTCACGACATTACAAATTTTGACTATCCGTCGAATTCTAGATGTACGCACAAAAAACCTTGACGCAACAATATTATTTGTCGACTTCGCCAAGGCCTTTGACTCGATACACAAAGGAAAGATGGAGCAAATACTACTCAGCCACGGACTACCCAAAGAAACCGTCGCAAAGTAAAAGTCCACTCTCCGGATGGAAACACAGACTACTTCGATATTGTTGCAGATGTGCTGCAAGGAGACACTTTAGCCCCATACCTGTTTATCAACTGCCTTGACTACGTGCTTAGAACGTCTATATATATATATATATATATATATATGATGAAAGATAACGGTTTTAAGCAAGCAAAGGAAAGAAGCAGAAGATACCTCGCACAAACAATTACAGGACGCGGACAACGCCAATGATATAGCGCTTCTGGCAACTACACCCGCCCAAGCCGAAACCCAGCGACATCGTCTGGAACGAGCAGCTGCAGGTATAAGCCTCCATGTCAACGCAGACAAGATGGAATACATGTGCTTTAATCAAAGAATCGACATCTCCACACTAAATGGTAGTTCTTTGAAACTAGACAAGTTCACCTACCTAGGAAACAGTGTCTCATCAACCGATAAAGACATAAACACGTGACTAGCAAAGGCATGGACAGCTAACGATAGATTATCGGTCATATGGAAATCAGACCTGACGATAAAATAAAATGCAGTTTTTTTTCCAAGCAGTAGTCGAGTCGATACTGCTATATGAATACACTACATGGGCGATAACTAAACGTATGGAGAAAAAGTTTGACGGCAATTACACAAGAATGCTGCGAGCAATATTGAACAATTCCAGGAGGCAACACCCCACAAAACAGTAACTATACGGCCACCTACTACCCATCGCGAAAACTATCCAAGTTAGACGAACCAGACATGCGGGACAGTGCTGTAGAAGTAAGGACGAATTCATAAGCGACCTACTCCTGTGGGCCTCTTCACATGGACGAGCAAAGGCAGGACGACCTGCTAGAACCTATATACAACTGCTCTGTGCCGATACAGGATATTGCCATGAAAACCTCCTGGGAGCAATAGACGATAGAGACGGGTAGCGAGAGAGGGTCAGGGTGATCCGTGCTGGCAGCGCGACATGATGATGATTGATAATCATTTTTTTGTGTACATGAAAAAGAAGGGGCGCTTTTTGTAACGGTTATCGTCCTTGGAATTTGTACCTATTATCCGAGTTTAAATCCTGGATAAGCCTTTTTATGTTTCATTTTGCGCTAATTCACTTACAGAAACCATGAAAATTTCTCTTCACTCTCCAGCTAGGAATAAATAGTCGGACAGTGGGTTAATCAGACTTAATAAGCCAACCGGTCTAAAAGAAAGAAAATTCAAATCAAACCACTTTACTCCATTAAAAATTGACCTTGTGTCACATCTTGTCAGGGGCAAATACATATGGGTTTAATTTTAAAAAGGAAAATATAATTAAAAATCTTTGCTGTTTGAATTGATAGAAGCTGAAATGAAGTTAATCCTTTTCGTTAGAAACATGCATAGCAATGAACAGAAAAATTGGCCTGTTTTGTTTTTTTTTTGGTGGGGGGTATTTTTCTAAATTTGTTTACCATAGTGAAAGGATTATTTTTTTTTATATCAAATGCTTATAGATAATCATTGGCATCAAAGC
The DNA here is from genome assembly GCA_963585895.1 of Sepioteuthis lessoniana. Lineage (NCBI taxonomy): Eukaryota > Metazoa > Mollusca > Cephalopoda > Myopsida > Loliginidae > Sepioteuthis > Sepioteuthis lessoniana. The sequence continues at coordinate 19,437,743 of OY757937.1, read as the reverse complement.
AGAATCAATAAATATCTTGAGCCAGAGAGTTTTAGAACAAGTTTAGGGGTTACAATCGCCTAGGAAACGTTACAAGGTCATCTCACTTGTTCTAAAGAATGAGAAATAAATGCCCGCATTCATATGTACCTTGAGAGATGATTTCATTGAGTTTATATCATAGTAAAGCAGCCAGGTAGAATCAAACTCACATCAGCAACCAGCTTGATAAATTATTATTGACTGATATATATACATATATATATATATATATAGAGAGAGAGAGAGAGAGACAAAGACTGAGTGACAGAGACATTAAGATAGATAGATAGATAGATAGATAGATAGATAGATAGGCTTATGTAACAGGTATGCAACCAGATAGAGTCAAACTCATAAGGGTGACCTGCTTGATAACTGAAAAGTTCAAAGGCTGAACAAACGTGGAATGTAATCAAATGAGGTATATTTTTCAATATACTTCATCCATCGTTATTGCAATGCTTGGATTCCATTGATTAAAAAAGTCATCAACTGCAGATATGACGTTTTCATATGAACTTTTCAGTTAATGAACTTTCCAACCCACCATCATTTAAACTTATATATATATATATATATATATATATATATATATATATATATATATATATATATTAAAATGAATAGGTCCACGAAGAGATTTGTGTTTTTTTTTAGAATTTATTTATTTGTTTTGTTCTAACATACGTTTATATTTCCAGCTTGATGCTTTCGTCAGAGAACATGTATGGCACAAGACCTTGTTAATGGGGTATTCAGTGAGACTTGAACTCACTCGTGTTTGTAGTTTGAACGGTTTTCATTTGGTTATGGCTTTTTTTTTATGAAGATCGGTTCTTTCTTTATCTTAGAGTGTTTTTCTCTTAGCCTACTTTACCCCTCATTTACTTTGATATTTGATACATTGTGTGTGTGTGTGTGTGTGTGTGTGTGTGTGTGTGTGTGTGTGTGTGTGTGTGTGTGTTGGAGTGGTTTCAGATTTCACTTATAGTTATTTTTCTGTGTATGTGTGAATGTGTGTCTTGAGATTTTTTTTGTGCATATATATATGTGTGTGTGTTTATATTTCCATTTGTGTGTGTAAGACCCATGTTTTATTCAACTTTGGTTTAAATTTATCTATAAAATTCTTTTCCTTTAATTGAAGTAGCGTGTAGTCGTTCGTTTGATATAGTGGCATTATTTTAAATGTACCTCGACTACATTAGTAGAACTATGGGAAAAACTGGAAAAAGGAGTAAGAAAAATTCTAAACAAAAAAACTACATGGCTAAAAAATCTACCCAAAAAAGAGAAGAAGAAAGAAAATGAAAAACCACGTACAAAAGGAAAATAAAAAACAAAAAAAAAATAAATAAATAAACCAAAAAACAACAAACCAAAAACACAATACAATGACAGAAGATATAATCCCCACACAGAATTAACTACATATAAAAGAAAAATTAACGCTCCGAAAAACCAGATACATACAAATTGGCCAAAACACCCAAGGAAAAAATACTTTCCTAATGAAAACCATAATAAAAAGAAATCCCTTATAAACTATTACGCATCACAAAATTGGCCAAGCTACCACGCATACGACCCCAGAGAAAAACAAAACAAACCCGTTCTTATACAATAAAATTCGCCCTGTAAACGACAATACAAAAATGTTTATTTAGAAAATACAAACAAAAATTAGAATTTTTTAAGAAATACAAACAAAACCATTTTTAGACAAAACGAACGAGAGGTAAAAAAAACAATATAAAAACGAAAGTAATATTAAACCAAAAATTATAAACCTATCAATACATAAATTAAATAAAGACCAACTCAAACTAAGCCTTAAATGCAACATAGAACTTTTAAATGACCTCTGCGAATTTGAAAGAAATTTCAAGCTAATAGAAAAATTCAAAAATAAAAAAGATACAGATGACTCCCTAGTAAAGAATAAAACCAAATTCTTCCCAGACACAAACAACAATAGTGAACTAAACATGTTCTTCGAGAAAGTATGGACTATCAACCTAAAAGAAAAAAAAAGGAAAAAAGAACAATAACCTCTCACTAAAAACAAAAACAAGCCTTCAAAAATATACGGGAAAATGAAAGCATAATTATAAAAGAAGCAGACAAGGGAAGAGCCGTAGTCATCTTAGATAAAACGTACTACAAAACAAGAATGCAAGAAATATTGAAAGATGAAGCCAACTAAAAACTAATAGATACAAACATAGTAATATTATATCAAAAATCACAAAATTCTGGAAGATACACAATATATCACTAGCTAAAAAAGAAAAAGACTTCTAAACAAACTATATCTCCATAACCAGTAATTTCTATGGAGTACCAAAAATTCACAAGTCCAAACAAATAAAAAAAAAACGCCGTAGAAACACAAAAATCCGAATATATAGAAATCCCAAATCCCAATGACCTCAAATTTAGACGCATTGTAGCAACACACTCATAACCACATTTGACGTCACAAAACTTCATAGCAATATCCACCATGAATTAGGAAAACAAGCCATCTCATTTTGGATAGATAAATACCCAGACTCATTACACCCAAGATTTGACAAAAAGAATTACCAGAAGGTATAGAAATAATCCTTAATAATAACTCCTTCCAATTCAATAAGATTAACTATATCCAGACACTAGGAACAGCAATGGGAACTAAAATGGCGCCAACATACGCTACCCTCACCCTGGCATATTTAGAAGAAAACCTATTTGAAATTATAGGTAAAAATGTGGCAACATCATAAAAGAGGAATTTACCAAATCATGGAAAAGATATTTGGATGATTGCCCATGGGCAGACATCAACGAATTACTATTACAAATCCTACACACCAAAATAAAATTTACTATAGAACACAGCTCAAAAGAACGACCATTTTTCGACATCCCTATAAAAAAAACGTAAATGGCCAAATCATCACAGATATCTACCACAAACCAACAGACATCCAACAATACCTCCACTTCAGAAGCTACCACCCCAAAAACTGTATAAAATCCATCCCTTACACGCTAGTACGTAGAATAAACACAATAATCACGGATAAAAACTGAAAAAAAACTCGCCTTAAAGAACTACACACAACCTACTCCAGATAGGATACCCAACAACACTAATAAATTGGCAGAAAAAATACCACCAAGAGAATTAAGGAACCCAAAAACAATACAACAACGAGAAACCTCGAGCATACGTCGCAGCCTACAACAAATCACCCCAGAACTTTTCACAGAAATAGTGAAAAATCTAGAAGAACTAAAAAATAATGACAACATCAAAGAAATACTAGATACAACAAAATCATTAAAAGCCAGAGACAACCCCAAAATCTTAAAAGAATATTCACCTCTTCTACTTTCGGAGAAAACACAACACAAGGGGTTACCAAATGCAATAATAAACACTGTAAAATATGTGATATAATTATAGAAGGTAAATCCTATACCTTTAAAAACACGGAAACAAAATTCAAAATGAATAAAAACTTAAGCTGCAACTCAAAAAACATAGTCTACATAATTGAAAGTACCAAATGCAAAGAAATAAACATAGGGTCAACTAAGGCCCTTAATACAAAGACATTACTTCACAAGAGTAATAGCAAAATAGAAGAAAACAAAAAATTTAATGTATCAATAGTTGAGGTACATTTAAAATAATGCCGATATATCAAACGAACGACTACACGCTACTTCAACAATAGGAAAAGAATTTTATAGATAAATTTAAATCAAAGTTGAATAAAGCATGAGTCATACACATACAAATGGAAACATACACACACACACACACACATACACACATATATACAAAACACACATTCAGACATATACAGAGAAAAATAAGAGTAAGTGAAATCCGAAACCACTCCAAACACACACACACACACACACACACCACAAAGTTTTAAATATCAAAAGTAAATGAGGGGTAAAGTAGGCTAAGAGAAACACACTAAGAAAAAAAAAGACCAACCCTAAAAAAAGATAACCAATTGAAAACCATTCAAACTACAATCACGAGTGAGTTCAAGTCTCATCGAATACCCCATTAACAAGGCCTTGTACCATTTATGTTCTCTGATGAAAGCATCAAGCTGGAAACATACACGTATGTAAGAACAAAATAAATAAATAATTTTTTAAAAAATACAAATCTCTTCGTGGACCTACTCATTTAAAAATATTTTTATTCTCTCTTCGGACCTACAACAAAAAATTATATATGTATATTTATATATACATACAAACACACACATGCATATAAGTGCTCGTGGTGTAATAGTTATCGTCGTGGGGACGAGGCTATTCAATTTTGACAGAGCACTAAATTATGAATCTATTTTTCTCCCCTTGGTTGCTGTTAAATAGTAGGGAAGACTATGCTCTTTAACCTTGGTATGGCATCTGGTGTTGGTGAAGAAAAACTCTGAATTCGCACCTATTAAAGTCCCCTTAAAAACTGATCTATGTCGCATTCTCCTCGTGCATAAATGTATATATATATATATAGAGAGAGAGAGAGAGAGAGACTGAACGAACAGACTAAAAAAAAGAAAGATATTGATATTGATGAAGGTAAGAAGGAAATACAAAAGCAATTATTCGCATAAATTAATTTCTTCCTTTTTAATGCTCGAGTGACAGCTGAGTGCAGTGCACGGACTTGACTCCAGTTTAGAATTCAAGCCTCCCAGCGTCTGAACGTGGAATTAAACAAGTTAGTCGCCTAACCAAAGCTTTTCACTGTGTCCATAAAAAAACAAACTAGGTCATGTTTCAAGTACAGAGATACCGATTGATGACATTATTATCATCATAATTGAAGAAGAAGAAGAAGAAGAAGAAGAAGAAGAAGAAGAAGAAGAAGAAGAAGAAGAAGAAGAAGAAGAAGAAATTTGTTATAGATACTGCCTCGTCAACTGAATGAAAATTTGATCTAACATACAGTCGTCATCATCGATGTCAGCAACAGTTATTATTCCTACTACTGATACCACCACCACTGATGCTGAATTAAAAATATTAAAAGTAGTAGTTGTAGTAGTGGTTGTAGTGGTAGTTGTTGTTATTGTTGCTGTTGTTGTTCTTATGTCTGTCGTGAGATACTTATAGTTTCTTTTCTCGTGTTAAAGGACCACTGCATTACTATGGTCCCACGTTAGTAGCCTGCTTACTAATAAAAATTCAATATAACAGTGTTATATCTCTAATGATGAGCTTATTTTGGCACATTACGCGGATAGAGCCCCCTAAAAGAATCAAAATCACTACCTGTAATGTTCTTATTTATTTCTTTGTAGCCATTTAGTTTTCAATTGTTCTCAACTAGTGTCGACCTTAGGTCAACGTCAGAGTGTTTTGTGAAGAAAGGATTTTTTTAAGTTTTTTTAAATACAAGTTGACAAAAAAAGTAACAAAAAAGGAACTTTTAACGTATCCATTCGTTGAATAAAAATTACTTTTTGATATCCCTGTACTTTGAACTAATCATTTTATGAGCTCTGCTATCGTTAACACTAAACAATGAGATATAAGCTTACAAGATATTTGCTAGGCATGGGTGAGGTATGTTTCAAATTAGCCATAACTGTTTTATTATTATCATCATTATTATTTTCTCCTTTGATATTTTTCTCGCCAGTGTTAGCTGATGGTTTTTCACAGGAGTGATAATAATGTTGTCTGGATGGTCTCTTCTTGTCCTCTGATTTCCAAGTCTTCCAGTCCCTTAACCAAGCCTTTGGGGATTCTTCCAAACTCACCAGTTACAATAGGTATCACCATCACCTTCACGTTCCATAGATCTCTAGCTAGGTTTAGATACTCATCTCTCTTTTCGCTTTCTTTTAATTTTACTCTGTGGTCCGCTGGTACAGCAAAGTCCACTATTCGGCAGGTTCTCTTTTTTTCTGTTGACAATCATCAAGTCTGGTCGTCGGGTCAACATTAGGTGATCCGTTTGTATCTCAAAATCCCAGAAAAATTTGTTCGTCTCATTCTCCATGACGATTTCAGGGTTGTGCATATACCACTTGTTCGCATGGTCAAATTTAAATTTTTTACACAACTCTCAACGGACCACCTTCCTCGCCCAGTCGTGTCTAGTCTTATACTCTTTTTGCGCTAATTTGCAGCATTAACTTATTGTATGATTGACCGTTTCGTCTTTGTCACCACATAACCTTCACTTGCTATTTTGTTGCGTCTTATCTATTTCGCTTTAACATAGTTTGTCAGTCTACGTCTTCTCTGGGATATAAGGCCTTATACGTCGTTATGAATTTTCTTGTTCTCTGGTTTATTTGTTGAAGTTTTTCTCTTGTCTCATCTAAAAATGGTCCCGAGTATCTTACAAGGAGGACAGCCCGGGTATTTATACCTTTGATGAGTTTTCTGCTTTAGGGATTGGTTTCGAAAAGTTTTCTCGTTCTCCCAAGATATTCTTTTTTAATTTTTTTCTTTCATCTCCGCTTGTTTGGTGTCCGCTTCCAATATTCCTAAGTTTCTGTAAGTTTCTTTTTGTCTGGGCGTTCTAATTTTTTCTTTATTTGGTAGTTCTATTTCTTCTGTCATTTGTAGTTTTCCACTTCTCAATATCGGCAAAGCCCATTTTCTAAATTCCATCCCTATATCGTCACTGTATATCCTCACTGCCTGTATTAGGGTTTCCAATTCTTTTTCATTTTTGGCAAATAGTTGTATGTCGTCAATGTACATCAGGAGGTTGATTTTTTTTCTTGCGATTTATGAAGTTCGTACAATTAAACCCAATAATGGTATATTCGCCTCACTGGATGTAGAAAATCTATGAAATCAATGAAACAATTGATAATAACTACAGCAACCCATTCCTCCCTTATCTTAAAATCAAACCAAATATACTTCTTCTCCACATAGACGACGCCCTGCGAGAGATAAATCATTTAGAATCTTCATGTAATCTGCTATTTTTCGTCGATCACTGACAAATTGTAGTTTAAGTTTTCCTGAAGATAAGATTCACAAACCGTACATATGTGTAAACACGCTTTGGCATTAAATAACCTATAGCGGTTGATATGCCATTAAACCCAATCAACCAACCAATGAATATGAGAAGCCTTCCCCTCCCCAGATAATAAGAGATCCTCCTCCACTCTGCTTGGTTGAGTAATTCTCTTCTGAAAATTTTTTGCATGCCAGGACTTCTGAAAGTTATCTAGACCGTCTAAATTGAATTTCTTTTCGTCCGAGAAAACAATTTTTCGCCATTCTTTAGCATTTATGGTTTGATATTGACAAGCATATTCCAGTCGTTTCTCTTTGTGCTTTATAGTTAACCTTGGACGATGAATTCTTTTCTTATTCTTAATTTTTTTTCGTTGTTTAAATGCCTTCAAATTGTTCTTCTGCAAGGAGGATCCACTAGAGATTTCAATATTTTTGATGTTGACGAAGTTTTCTTTTTTACTTCGCGAACAATTCTTCTCTTGAAATGTGGTGATAATTTTTCTGGCCTGTCAGTCGGTTTTCTTGTTAAATACTTATTTGGACTTTTCAAGCAATCGCAGATAACGGTTTTACTGCGCCCTAAGGCCTTCAAAATTTCTCTCAGAGAATTTCTTACTCTTTTTAGAGCAGTAATCTCGCCTTTTCAAATTCAGATAATTTAGTTCCTTTAGCTATTTATGTTTTTAGTATTTTAAGTATTACAGTTTTAATAGCTTTTATATTACGTAGACTATATATGATAAATTTTTCAATTGAGTTAAGCTTTTTTTTCTTTAGTTTTTATTGGCGGTCAAAAATATTTATGCCTAAAATAAATTTTTGAATTTAACATAAATGCTGATATACATATAGAAAATGAATTGAAATTTCTTCTCATTTTAGATCAAAATGTATCTTAACCTCATCTTTCGTATATCTGATTTTCATAATTTAAAAAAAGTTAAATAATATCTTTTTCTTCATTTTTGAGGGTGGTCTGATATTTTTGACTCTGTGTGTGTGTGTGTGTGTTAACATGAGAATATCAAAGAAAGAATCTATTCAATGGATGTGTCTGTTCATTTCTGTATGATATGAATTACATATACATAGACATTATATTCTCAAAAATGTTCAACTTATCTCCTTATTTAGTTAAATAAGTTCGAAATAGTTACAATATCTCTTTTTTAAGTTTGGTTTTTGCTTTTTTTTTCAATTACTTATAAATCATTTATAATTTTGATAATTTCGATAGGATTTCTTATCAAGACATTTTCTAAACTCGACATTTATTATCAACAAAAATAAACACGTGATCTTATTTTATTTTATATAAAAATAAAAATAAAAATTCTAAGAAAATTTTCTAAACTGCACTCACACAGACGTCATATTCTTTTAAAATGTTCAATTAATCTCCTTATTTAGTTAAATTAGTTCTAAATAATAACAGTATCCTTTGTTTAAATTAGTTTTTATTAATTATTGATAAAACACACTTTTTAAGTAGTGCGATTGGATTTCTAATCAAACTTTTTCTAAATTTGATTTCTATTGCAAGCAACAAACGCGTTCTTTATGTAATATATAATAAAACAAAACATGTTTTTAAATTGTTTTTTTTTCCAAGTGACACACATAGACATTATTTTTTAAGATTTTCAATTGTTTCTTAATTCTTATATAAGGTTCTAATTTTTCTTAAATCTACAATGAAATGATTTGCCATATTTTTAGGAAAAAATATGAAAGAAAGAAAGAAAGAAAGAAAAGAAAAAAATAAACTTTTCCAACACTAATTACGTCAAATACATTTCGAAACAGAACGCTACTAACGATAATAGAATGCTAAGATTTTTTTCTTACATTTTTTCATTTGGAAATGTAGTTGGTTGGTTGGTTGGTTGGTTGGTTGGTTGTTTATTTGGTTGGGTGGGTGGGTGGCTGGGTTTTATGGCATATCAACCTTTGTAGGTTATTTAATGCCGGGTCTATTTTTATGCAAATAGTCAGTTCTATTTCAAACAATTCAGTTTAGCATGAGTACACAGTTTAATTGTCAAAAACATTTCTATTTCAAGCTATTCAGTTAATGCAAGCAGTTCTAATTCAGCCATTTCAGTTTAATATATGTACAGATTTTGTTTACACGTAGTCATGTCATGCAGACACGTTTACATGTCAAAACAGTTCTATATCAAACAATTCAGTTTAGTATAAGTACAGTTTCAATGTCAAAAACAGTTCCATTTCAAACCATACATAAGCACGCAGTTTAAATATAAGTACCGTTTAATTGTCAAAATTATTTCTATTTAAAGCTATTCAGTTTAGACAAACAATTCTAATTCAAACATTTCAGTTTAGCATAAGTATGCAGTTAGTTCTATTTAACCCATCAGGTGCTACCACTCCGGGACAGAGTGGACCTGGGAGTAATGGCAATGAAGGGATGCTCTGCATTCCCCAAAGCTCCAGCATCACTGGAACCTCACCATCAGATTGTTTAGTGTCATATCCAGGACACTCATTGTGGGGGTCTTACCCCTCTGCAGAGGTGAAGTCGGTGTATTCTACAGCCCCAGCCGACTGGGCAATACACAAAGTTAATGTCAAAACAGTTTTATTTCCGATAATTCAGTTTAGCATTAGTACACAGTTTAGATGTCAAAACAGTTCTATTTTAAACAATTCAGTTTAGCATAAATACGCAGTTTAAATGCAAAAAAAAAACAGTAAAGTCAAGAAACCACGTTTTAGTTCTATTAAAACCATAGATAGGACCCATATTAGGTGCTATCACTCCTGGCCAGAGTGGACCTGGGAGTGATGACAGTGAAGGGGTACTCCGCATTCCCCAAAGCTCCAGCAATACTGAAACCTCACTATCAGATTGTTTAGTGTCGTATCCAAGATTCTCGTTGGTGGCGGGGGGGTCTTACCCCTCTGCAGAGAACCAGTCAGTGTATTCTACAGCCTCAGCAGCCGACTGGGTAATCATTTGAAAATGTTTTTTTGCAAGATACAATATCATCTAATAACATCGCCCTGAGGAGAGTTTTAAATGAGAAATGTTGAACATATTATCCTCATATGAATAAATGCATCCTTTGAATATAGTTTTTTCATATTTAAATACTGTCGGATTTATTTCATTTTTCACTAATAAATACTTGCGCGCGTGTGTGGGGGTTCCCGATGACTCACGAAAGATGGACTAAAGTGATGAAACAAATAGGAATATAGGAATATTCCTATTTGTCATATCACTTTTATCCATCCCTTTTATTATAGAAAGATAAGTAAAGACAACACATTCTTTCAAGTAAACCACACTCGATCCTGCTAAACTCGATATTTAAGGAAACAAAGCTCCGATCAGTCAGACTGTCAAAATCACAAGATATGAGTTACACCTACACGACTTGGAAACATGTATAAAAGGAAACTGATCCGAACCAACTTCAAAAAAGAATTGGACCCTTTAATCGGTAACCACACTGAAGATTTTCTTTCAATCTGATCTGAAGGCTACTATAGATGGACATTTTATGAGGATTGAACTAGCTTACAACAGTCTACGAAACTAGTGTATGTGTTTAGTAAACTTGGAGAGGTGCAGCTCAAAACCACTTAGTAAGACAGTCAAACTCGAAGTATCCTCTTTCTCCATATCCCGTTCTGCTTCATTGTTATAACACTGGACTTATACATAAAAATATTTCAGTGGAGTAGCGGTTTTTAACACTGTGAATTTATTTGTAAATTAAAAACACTTTAAGCTAACTCCAATTCACGTTTAAAAAAGATTTGAAACAAATTTAAAAACAAATCTCGAACAAACAAATATTCCTCTTTGACAAACTTGCGTGCCTAGTTTTGGTGTAATCGTGCAACTTCTTTATGAGGATTAAATAATTTGTAATTCTATATTTAAAAAAAAAAAATGAGCCGCGACGCAGACTGAATTTGTTGAAAACATTCCAAATATGGCAGAGATAAATATGTGCATGCCATTTACGAATTAAAACATTGTGTTTAGGGGTCGATACATCATCTTATTTTTACTAGAGTCCCTGGTTTTTAAGCCTCCCGCAGAAAAAAGTTTACTCAATTCAAGATTCTAAAACAAACTCACCTACCCGACGCCAACAGTTTGACTAACGTTATTCTAATCACATAAATTCCCATTAAATCAAGCAAAAAGTGAATTAGAAGGAGAAAGAAAGAAAGAAAGAAAGAAAGAAAGAAAGAAAGAAATCGGAGAAAAATTGAGAAGAAAAAAGGAGGAAGAAGAATATAGAAAAAAAGAAAAGAAAGGGAGTAGAAAATTGAAACGAAGAAAAAGAATGGAGAAAGAATTGATTGGAAAGAAGGAAAAAAGATAGAAAAAAAGAAAATAAGAAAGAACAAAATAAAAAGACAAAGAAGAAAATAGAAAAGATTGCTTAGGTTATTTGTTTTAATTGCATATCTTGATGGTTATTTAATGCCAAACTATATATATATATATATATATATATATATTTGATTTTTAGGGAATAATTTGTAGGTAACATTTGTTAAACGCTTGTTTGTTTGTAGATAGTTAAGTATTCTCAAGTATTGCTATTTTAACATTAGTAATTCTATTAAGTATCACTATCTAATTTAATTCTAATCATTTGTTTGTACGCAGTCAAATGATTTCAAGTAAATGGTTAAATATTTTATTTTGACCCATTGATGAGACCCTAACCGAATCAGTGTGGACCTGGGAGTAATGGTAATGAAGGAGTACTCCACATTCCCTAAAACTCCAGGACTGGAGCCTAATCATCAGATGCAATTTAATATCTTACCCAGGACACAGTGAGAAAGAAGAAAAGAAAAGAGAGAAAGAAGAAAATAAGAAAGAAGAAAAGAAAAGAGAGGACGAGGGAAAAAAAACACAATAGAAAAAAATTTTAAAACAAAATACAGAATTGCGCAAAAATTAAAATAATTTTTCACTCGTACCATCCCATACACACCCGCACATCTCATATATACACACAATCAAACTGACACACGACACCTATTCAACAATTACACACACACACACACAAGAATTTTGAGCGTCACGCGATGAAAGTAAAAAGCAAAATTTATTTCATTTTTTTTTTCTGAATAGTGGTTAACCTATATTTCCCTAAGAAAAGAAAACCCCGGGATTAAAACATTTATTGGGTTTAAGGTCAGTGCAAGCACGTCAAGGACAAAGGGTCATAAGTCCAGGGCCATAATGGAGGTAGAGATGGCTGTTGACTGACGTAACAATGATGAAAGCTGATCGCAAACTTGTACAACTGATTGCTGTGGGTCCGTTATGATATAGAAAGCAAAATGACCGTAACAGCAGCAAGAAAAAAGAAACAAAGGATAACAAGAATATGAGCTCAGTAAAAAAAGTATATATATAACCTTATTGTTTTCCTAAGTCTTGTTGAGACATAATTTTTCAATTGTCACAGAATTGGAACAATTTTATTGAAGAATTTAACAACTGAATGAAATTTGATCTAAAAATCAATTATTCAATTGCTTTTTTAGATACTTAGGAATCAAATTTTAAGAAACACTGTTCTAAACTAAATGCACTTGACTTCTGCAGACGAAGAAAGAATTTTTTTTAATTAATGATATAATATAATGATTGAATAAATTTTTTAAAAATCATATAAAACATTTAAGGTAATGATTAATTAATATTAATCATTACCTTAAATGTTTTATATGATTTTTTAAAAATTTATTCAATTCTGCTTGTATTCTGTTTATAGTGCTTAGCAGCGCGCGCACACACACACACACGCACGCGCGCGCACGCACACACACACACACACACACACATATATGTATATATATATATACTAGGGTAAAAAACAGTTTTGCTCTTTCCAAGATATGAGCCTTTAGTCGATTAACTGTAAAACACTGTGAAATAACCTTTTGACACAAACCAAATTTGTTATGACTTGTTTCTGTACCCCCCCTCTCTCTCTCTCTCTCTCTCTCTCTCTCTCTCTCTCTCTCTCTCTCTCTCTCTCTCTCTCGTTAGATAAATAAATAGATAAGAACAGTATGAGATTACTTGTCTAGACTTAAGTAAGCAGTCTTTAAAGATGAACATTTATATACAAATTGTCTCCCTTGCTGTTGGAGCTGTAGATCCCTGGAAACTTTTACTTCCAGCAATTTCTTAATTTATTCCTGTGACGTTCCCCTTCGGCCCACACGTTATATCAACTTCTTCTAACCATTCCACTTCTTTACGGCCGGTGATCAACTAGTGGTTCCGATAGGGGTAACGCACATTTCTTACCGCAACATCAAATACAATCGAGGGAGCGGGAGGAAAGAAGAACAAACGAACAAACACTTGGGGTTAACTCAAAGTGCAAGACAAGGAGTTATGTAACACTCTGCATTCCTGTTAGCATATATAGACTAACGCTAGCATGGATTTCTGGCGAAACTTCCACAAAGCAACTGGAATGCCGACTCATCTTGACTCGCCTCTCTGCTCCAGTGTCCAGTGTCGTCCCTCGCCAACTGCCAACTTCCCAGTCCCTTTGTCTCACTCGCAGACTGGCGTCCCCTCACCACTTCCGGTCACGTCGAGATCGCGGGCCCAAAACCCTTTGTCTGGTTTCGCGGCAAAACAGACAAAGGAATCGTCTGCTTGGCGGACCACCTACATAGTGTTACATTCCAACAAGAGTTTATTTGATAATATACATATTTGCATAGTATCTGTCAAAATTCGCTGATTTTACGTATGAATCGGTATACTGACCACTATCAGAGTATCTATGCACTCTGCTTGTATCCAGTCATAATTAATAGCTTCAATTTTCTTATAGTTAATATATTCAATGTTTGGCGTGTTATTGATGTAGAAGTTTTCTTCAGATCCATTGACAAGGAACGTTTTTTTTAACTATGTAACGAAGTGAGTAACTGTTAGACAAACTCATATCCCCGGATGTTGCCGCAGTGAACTGAGTTTCGGTTTGACAAAAAAAAGCAAGAATTTGGAATGAGATTGGTGACAACACTGAAGACGACGTGAGACCATGAACGGTCTTTTGGGGACAGTCCTGAAGAAGACAGCGAAGAAGCAATCTTGAGTTATACTTTCGCTCAAAAGTTGGAACTTAGCTCATATTCCAAGATATCCAATTCAGGAACGAACGGACCCAGATATCCTTTCTTTGAACGAATAGACCCGGAAAATATAACTATTCATAATAAGCTCGTTTTCACTAGGTTATTCGGATCTCCTGAGCCATGAAAGAGAAATACAAATTCGATAAACTTTTTACAGGATTTCTGGCTTCTGTTCCCTATCCCCCACAGCACAATCCCTGCCAGGGTTTTACATCACCGATGTGATCCACGCAACATAAAGACTTATTGGTAAACCGACATATATATCTTGGGGTGATGAACATTTTCTAGTTTTCTGTTATATAATTAATTAATATCAGACAAAATGCAGAAGTAAATACCTTTATAAAAACATACTGCTTTAAAACCGTGGAATATAAACTTTCAACACGTTCATCATCTTGAATGTAAAGATCAATTGTTTTGTTTCGCTGTGTTTTTGTTTTACCGTTTTTTTTTATTTTGTTGTTCGTTTTGATATGTTCTGTTTTTGTTTTTCTTTTGTTTTTGTTTTTCTTTTCGTTTTTTTTTTCTTTTTTACGTTTTATCCTTTTCTGGTTGCTCTTAATTTCGAATACTTGATATATTCCTTATCTTCGCCACTATAACTTTTACAGAGCAAACTTAGATAGATAGATAGATAGATAGATAATTTCAACCATGCTCTTTCATAATCACCCCCATACTTTCTATTCCTTATTTTTATCTGTTCTCCCTTACCCTGCTGTCATTCATGTCTACCCACCAATTTCTTCGCCTTGCACTTTCTAGATCGTTCTTCAAACTATTTTTGCAAAAAAAAAAAAAAATCTGAAGAGCCTTAATTTTCATTAAATCTTAAGAAAGGCACAAATCCACTTCTCCATGCACCTGCAAGATAGATAGATAGATAGATGTTTAAGAAATTTTGCAATTATTACATGATACTTAGAAAATATCAAAAGCTTCATGTTACACAGCATTTTCTTGCTTATATTCAATATTTTCTGAATATTAACCCCTTACCTACCAAGTCTGTGGATGTCAAGTGTACTCTTACAACTAGGTGTGCAAGATTGTAAAACAAACTTAGCATCCTTTGCATGCCAGAACATTAGAAACAACTGGATAGTTTAAATTATAAATAATGCAGTGATAATTTCACTGAAGACAACTAGAGCAGGTTTCTTTGTCATGCAGTTTGTTTGTTTGTTTGTTTTTGTTTTTGTTTTTGTTTTTGTTTTTTTACAAATGCACAAAAGTAAATATACTTGGGATTAATAGGTAAAAAGTTAAACCAAACAAAAAGTAAAATTATATAGAAATAATAACACTATCTAACAACATTTTTACTTTTTCTTCTTCCAGGCCAGAAAGTATTATTTAACAATTATTTAGGCCTAATGTATACAGAAAAGACAGAATGTTCTTTTTAAATTTGGAGTGTATAACAAAAGCTTAATAGGAGACTATATTTGGGAAGCGGATTTACATTAGAGTCGCAAATAATATAAAAATTACTCACTTCTGAACATTTTCGGTCATTTCTTATATTTTTTAGAAAATTTTGATTCATATGTAGTTTTATTCAGACCTTATGTAAATTAAAAACTGAAAAATTGCCTATTTTTAAGAAAATAGGTTCATTTCTAAATTCCATTACCCAGGGCAGAAAAGCAAAATTTAAAGGGAATAATGACCATTTTCTATACTTTTACACTATAATCAATTAGATAGTAACATATACTATCCAGGAACAAAATTTGTGTTATTAATAGCCGACTAATGCAAGATCAGTCAAAGAAACTTTTCTTTTATCCTGTAAACTACTATTCACTGACTCATGAAAAGGCGACAAGCATTTCCATGTAATCATCATCCCGTTTAAAAGACGTCATAAAAAAAACCTCAGCGAAACACGTCTACAATTTTGTTGATCATGTTTCGCCGCCACGTGCCCAGCGGGCTTGCAGGGTGCTATTCGTTTCCGCCAAGTCCACCAGTTAATGCAGGGCACAGACGTTGGCTGCGGTCTGCCAAACGCTATTTAGTGTCACAGATACCACCAACTCCCAAGCGGAACCACATTTTAAAGCCACTGGGTGAGTTATAGGTGAATTATTAAGCTAACTGGCTACTTTTCCCCTCAAATACAAGGTCTTCGACAAATACAATTCTTCCACAATAAAAATAGGACTCTGAACTGCGGTATTTGACTTAACAAGATTAATAAGAATATTCTTTTATTGCATAAAAGAAAAAAAAAACAATTCAGGTAAAAGTTAGGAGCGAAAGTTTTTCTGTATTTCGGAGGAGCCTCCACTAAAATATCCGTATCCCGGACTAAGCCCACATGAAATATCTTTATCATGGGATGAGTCCTCCATAAAATATATGTTAATGACGGAAAGTGAGAAGGTGGTTCGACAACGGTAGACATAGTCCGCTTTCCTTCAGATTATAGGATCTAATGGCAGAGCTCGTGCTCCAAATCTCAAGTTTATCATTTCAGTATGAATGCAGCGGGATAAAGTTGAATATACTTAAATTATATGTTCACTTACTTGGAGTTTTGTGTAATTTATTCTCTTCTCTTTTTTCTTTCCTTATTGGGTTTCCATAACATGTTGGTAGAAGGATACGTGTCTTATTTCGGATAAGACCAGGATTAATTATTGTTCCTTTCCTCGTTGACAAGTCTTTCCTTTGGTTATTCGTTTAACGAAGATCGCCATACCTCGGAGTGCTAGTTCATTCAAAAGATAAGTTCTTTCTTTTCTCTCAGGGTTCTCTGCGCGGCATTATTTTGGAGTTTGGGTTTCTTCCGTATCCCAAATTATATCTTCATGTTCAACGAACAAAAGGCAACTGCTCGTGTGTCTTCACCCTTCAACTACATGGCAACTCTTTATGCATCTTACCCAATGATGAATGAACGACAACCGTGTTGATTTTTTTGGCGGGCTCTTCCTCGGTACCAATCATGGTCGATGGCCAGCCTCCCCGCCGACACACACATGGCTAATAGAGAGTGAGGTTCTCCCATGTCCACATCACCTTGTAATGATAGAGAGGGTGGGAGGAGATACGGGCTTTCTTTCCATTCTGCTTGCTAATATCGTCCGCTGATTCTTGCTTGCTACCATAGTCGGTCGCCGGTCTCCTTCTCCCACAACTCGGCGAATGTATTAGGGTGTCATATTTCCTCGTCACAATCATCAAACTAAAAGTAGTGGAAAGTGGGTTTTTCTTTGATCCAATCCTCATCTATTTGTGTCGAGCGGGATATTACAACATTGAGAAATGTTGTACAGAAGATGTCTTATCTAAGTGAACGGTAGAAAATAATTGGCAAGTTTTTACGAAATTTGACTCATTGTGTCTGAGAAGAGAAAATGTATTGATGTTTGTGCGGGTTGTGGAAAATTGGTGATACCGGAGCCTTAATTTAAGCGAGGCAAGACGGGGAAGAACAATTCTCTTCAATATGCAACACTGAGCGAGCGAGAGACAAGACAAAAAAAAGAAAGAAAAAATCCAAAATAGAAGAAGAAGAAGAAGAAGAAGAAGAAGAAGAAGAAGAAGGAGAAGAAGAAGAAGAAGAAGAAGAAGAAGAAGAAGAAGAAGAAGAAGAAGAAGAAGAAGAAGAAAAGAGAGACCAGGAAGATGGGAATAGAAAAAAATTAAAAGATTAAGAAAAAAGAGAATATGTAAATAAAAAACCTGATATGGTGTTTACACTTCTAAACAATTTGAATTAAAGTGATCATTTCAATTCTTTGGGAAGATCTGTCAGGCTACTTTTCGAGGTCAGTTAGACTATTCTATGGGAAAGTCTCTAAGGACATTCTTTGGAAATGACAGCCTGATCATTCTATGGGAAGGTCTATTAGACAATTCTTTGAAAAGGTCAGCCAGGTCATACTATGGAAAGGTCTGTCAGACCATTCTTTGAAAAGGTCAGCCAGGTCATTCTATGGAAAGGTCTATTAGACCATTCTTTGAAAAGGTCAGCCCAGTCATTATATGAGATGGTCTTCCAGACCAATCTTTGAGGTGTTCTTGTCAGGTTATTCTATAAGGTATGTCAGACCATTCTCTAAAAATTTTTGTGGTAATGTATGTTAGGCTATCCTTCATGCTCTATCAGCCACTTTTTAGGTACTTTTCGGGAATGTGTCTTCCCACGAGAAGGGCTGTTCAAGAAATCTCCGAATGGCCAGTCTTTGCAAGGTATTGTGAGTATCAAACTTAGTCTCACACACTCGAGAGTTAAAATCTTTGTTATTTTTTCAGATATTAATTTCAATCTTGGATATAAAAAAATCTTTTTTTAATGGAAATTCATAAGTTGTCAACAGAATTCGAAAGAACTTGATTAACAACCCTCAGGATTCTGCAATATTTTGATGGTTGAATTTTTATGATAATCAAAAAATTATTGGGATATTTCTTAAAATTTTGACGGTCATTTAAGAAAAGAGGAAATTTCAGTTTCATATTTATTAACATAATATAAAAATCGATGCCTAAGAAAACCATATTTCTTTTATCCACCCGTTCGATATAAGGCAGTCTTTGTTGTCACTTGTTTTATTCATTTGGTCTCCAAAATGTTCTGTTTTCCTTTCTGATTTGCTCTTTTCTGCCGGACTAAATCCACTCCGCTACTTGCAGCTATATTGAAACAATAATTTATAACCACACAAAGGTTCTTCTTCTTCTTCTTCTTCTTCTTCTATTCATTTTATTCCTTTCTTTTCTTTCCTTTCTCTCAAGCCTCACCATTCTTCTTCAACTTTCATTTGTTTCCGTTAATCTCTTTCAAATTCCATGCTTCTTGCTAACATTCTCAAACTCTAACAAATTATATTCATAATAGTTAATGTCCTTGATCTGCTAAACAAACTCGTAGGTCCTGACCGATCAGCATATTTCTTTCTCTTGGGTATACCTCGAAGTTAAAAGTCCTTCTGCTGGTTCCTGTTTTTGAGCACGAAGGCCCTAGCCACTATGAAGAAGCTCGTTATCTTTAAATTGTTGTTGTTGGCCGATAGTTCATTGAGCACGGTGTCTTTTTCTTTATTTCCTGTGTCAGATTGGAGGTTGCCGTGTTAATGCTTTCGATACCTTTGAAAAAGAAATGAAAATGCTAAAATTCCTCCGACCCCGCTTACTTTAAAGTCGACTTCTATTCATTGCCCGCAAAAACTGTGATCTGAAATAAAAGGCGCGCCCTGTTTAGCTAATATTATTCAATTCTTGTAAAGATTCGTATGAGGTTTGTTAAAGAAGTTAATACTAAAAGTTTTCACTGAAATTTAAATATTGTTTCTATTTAAGATTAGCTTAGTTTGATGCAAGATCAAACATGTAGAGACAGTGCAAGAAAAATTGTGTTGCAATAATCTTAAACATGCCTTGAAAAGCAACATTCATAATCTTTACTTTTAGGTAAGTTCGAGCACTGAATTGTAGTCCCGATGGGAGATATGCAATTACCTGACCCATCCAATTCGAAAACTTTTGATATCTTTATGGATAATGAGAGCGATTTTGGTCTTTTTTAGAAACTTACTACAAACGCTGGAATATCTAAAACACCAGATAATATATATATATATATATATATATATATATATATATATATATATATATATATATATATATATAATGTGAGCTTTCTTTGTAGCAATACTTTTTCCACTTTCTTTTATCTGAGGTCCAACCCCCAAATAATTATGGTTATATCATTAAAATTAAAGAGTTGTTTTTATTAAAGTGTAGGATAATATTTTAAAATGCATTTTTATAAATTATTTCATCGTTTATTTACTGCATATTACTGACTTGTTTACACTGAAATTGTGCAGTTCCGCACGGAAATACTTAATTCACTACTGACGACTTCGATTTCGTTCAAATTCCTCAAACTCTCTCAAAAACCCCAAAGAATTAAAAAAATATATTTTAAAAAACATTTGATTTTATTATTTTCGACTCTTGAAGGTGGAGTATTTAATAAAATATAAACAAAACAGGGTTTCCAGTATAGGTTTTTTTTTTTGTTTTTTTTTTTTTTGGTCGGGCAATCGTTGAGATAAAATGGTTCGCTTTGAACACGACAGAAAAAGTTTAAGTGCATGTAAAGAGGATGAGAGTTATCTTCTAATTGAGTGGTTAAGTGCTGATAGACAACCTTTTACAGTGGAATAAGAATAGTAAAACATCTCCCTTAAAAATCAGCCGGAGTCGAATATCTTCGTATAATCTAGAAAAAAACATTCGCAGGCATACTTCCTGAAGATTAGGTTGAAATTCTGTAAAAATTGACGCATCGCTTGCGATACTAACGGACGAACATTTCATAAATGATTAGAGATGTTTACATTTGAATGAATTTGATCGAAAATAATTTGTTAAACATTAGGAAAATTCTACTTTTTCTTTTATTCGTTTATTAATCTATTCGTCAATGGGATTAAATTTAAGGCTTTCTCTTTGATGTTTTCGGGAAGAGAATATTTACAACTGAATTTAAGTGATTTTTACTTTTCCAACGTTGATTTTTGCACGTTGATTAGAAACAAAATCCAATAAAGAAAATGTGCCGATGAAGCAAACTCTTAATGAAGCAAACTCTTCCCGATGTTATCTTCTTTCCCTTTTTTTCTATTTCTCTTCCTTCCTTCTCAGTTTCCTGCAACACATCTTTTCTTGTCTCCATTCTTCTCTCTCTCTCTCTCTCTCTCTCTCTCTCTCTCTCTCTCTCTCTCTGTATAGATATATATATTTCATGGTAACTGGACTGATTATTGAAACTTCATATATATATATATATATATATATATATGCGTGTATGTGCATGAAGGTGTTCTTTTTCTTTCTATCTTTTCATCTATCTTTTATCTATCCTTCAGTTCTTTCCTTCTTTCTAATCTCTGTCTTTGTTTTGTTTCTCTTTGTTTTTATTAATCTTTTGTTCCTCTCTATCTCTGTCTCTGTCTCTTATAATTCAAATTATTTTAAGTCAAACGGCAGGACAAATTGAGTAGTGGCAAGAGTGTGTCGAGTCAATTTTACGAATAAAAATGATTTGCCTACATTTAAAATAAACTTTCAAATCCTGACCTATAAAGACGAAGAGAGCAAGCTAGAGACGGGGAAATAAAATGAATAAATTTATTATCAATTAAACCTGGCTTTGTAGAGACACAAGGCGAAGAGTATGGCGCACCTCAAGAGAATCGAACTCACTGGTAATAGCCAGCTAACATAGTTAACTAACCATTACACTATAGAAGGTAACAAAGAAAGATATTTATCAAGTTCAAGAGCAAACAATAAATTAAGAAAAAAAACGAGGATAGGAATATTGTGTTGCACAATTCTTTTCAGTTGGATGGGTTTAGCTGCAATGATAATAAGCATTCTTAATCTTAACTTTTAACTTAAATTAGAATTTGAGACGATGTTTGAAAGTCCTTAGCTCTGCTGGTCACTAGATGGACATTGTTGTACTTATAAACAATGAAAAGTGTTCTTTTTTTAAATCCAATATACGTCTTTCTTTTTTAATATTTCTTTTTATTGCCGCTTTCTTTTTTCTTTTCTTTTTTTTTTCTTTTTTTTTTTTTTTTGTCAAGACGACTTCACGAAATAGAGAAAAAAATCTTATCTTACTCGACCGTGGGGTCGAGTAAGATAAGATTCACGGTAAAAGTTTCTTTGTTATTTTCTCTTCAACATCTCTCTTGCCAACTAAAATCCAACTAGATACAAAATTTAGGATCAGTGAAATGTTGTGAAATGTTAGTAAATAATACTATCCACAATGTAAGTTGAATGCAGACAACAGGTGGATGTCTGATAAATTCATGATCTATGAAAAAAAACCCCAGACAACACCAAGTCAACAATTCTAAATGAGTGTACTCCTGGTACACAAGTCATCTAATTTATTTCATTAGCCGTAACATGTATCTATAGTGTGCAATGTCAACCCAAAATAATGACCAGAATTGAACCGAGAATGTTATAGTATTCGGCTAACATGGGTGTGGGATGAGATCCAGTACAGCTGGTTTTCGGAGAAATCAATCCACATCACAGATTCCGACTATCCGTCGAATTATCGAAAGAGTATGTGCAAAAACTGTCTGACTTCTCCTGCAGTGTCAAGCCTGTTTCGTTCGTCTTCTTTATATGATACTTTCTGATATTTTTTAAGAGTTTTTTCAACTTCAGATTATATACGATTGAGAAGAAGGTCACTTTTCTTGTAGAAGGGTGCATCCTTTCGTCCATTTTTCTCTTGTGCTATATTTATTCATAGCATTGCATAATCGAAATCCGAAATTCGGTGCAAGATAGGCAATCAAAATTAAAACGGCAGACAAAAATGAAGAAAGCAGAAAGAAAAGAACATCGAAAGCAAAACAAAAAGCTGCCTGCCTTGTAGAACAGCTTCAGAAGGGAAAAGAGCATTTCAAGAATCTGCTTGGAAATCCTCCTAAAATAATTTTTAAAAATTACCGAAAAAAATTATTAATACCCAACTAGACATCAAACTAGGACAGTTTACGGAGAAAGAACTTGACTCAGTATTGAAAAAATTAAAAGCAGAAAAGCTGCAGGCCTCGTAGGAATTCCTCTTGATGTTTTGAAAACAAGGAAATTTGACGACGGCTGAATATTGTTGAGATTATTATAAATCACTTCGTTCGTACAGTTAAGACCTAGCATAGCTTGGCTTATACAGCGGAGACTCGGTATACCTTTGTCTCTACATTTGATACAATATAATTTCGCCATACTTGTGAAACTTGCAATTGAGGCGCATGACTTGGTCGTTAATTCACTCAGGGTTTTGTTAGAAACAAAACTTCGAGTGTATTGCCACAATTTGTAATATAAAGAATATAAACAACGCAGACAAAAGAAAATTCACAACATGATAACATAAAACAGATAATTTTATATACTAATCAAACTAAGAAAAAAAAACAACACAAAGTAGAAAATGTTTGAATATTGTTTATCATGTATTCGTGTATGTGTGGGTGTGACTAATACAACTATAATGTAAATGTTTATTGTTTGAACATACCTGTGTTCGTGTGTTCGTGGTTAAGACAAGGGGTTATAAGGTAACAATACTTACTTACATATATATATGTGTGTGTGTGTGTGCGCGCGCGCACGTGCGTGTGCGTGTGAAACTAAAGAGTAAATAGGAGCGAAAAATTCGTCTCCCGCCAGCTAAACGTGTACCTCTGCATATGTGAGGTGATTTTGACGTCCATGTAAAGTTTTGAATATTGAAGTGTGGCAAATATATCAATTTCATTATGGCAATGAACGTATGTTTTCTCGTTTTTCCGGCTGTGCCCAAAGCTGTCGAGTTGTCAGAAGCTATGGGTTGCCTGCTAGGAACAACTGTGAATGAAAGCGAAAGCTATCAAGCTGAGGGTGAGTCAATGAAAGAAAGAAAGAAAGAAAGAAAGAAAGGGAGAGAGAGAGAGAGAAAGAGAGAACTTTTGAGGGCGTAGACTATATAGGTAACCACGTAACGAGACCAGATCCAAACGCAAGATTTATTTTCGCGCGAAACAAATTCAAAACGCACGGACGTAGATGAAAGCACTGGCACGTAATTACATTGTCCAATCAGATTCCTGAAACTATTTAATTTATTGACATTTTATTATTTTTGTTTCGGGAACAAGTAAATCTTGGATTCTATTTTTCTAGAATTTTTCCGCTGCACGTGCCACCGGCCATTCAAAAAATATAGGATTGTTTATCCAATACCATTCAGTTGAAACTCAGTAAAGCTTAGTACAGTTGATACAGAGTACGGCTTTGGCCCTACATGGCCCTACAAGTGAGACCCAGCATAGCTTCGATGAGTATTGCTTCCTCCATAAAATTGAAACTCAGTTGAAACTCAGTATAACTTCGTCCATACAGTTGGGACAATATAGCTTCTTACATTTGAGCCTTACTATGCAGTTGAGACGCAGTATAATTTCATTCGCACAATCTAGCTTCATTCGTACAGCTCGGCCCGTAAATTTGAGACTCCGTTTATTTGTCGCTGCCTCCCACCAGACACGACTTGACACAAGGTCACAAGCCCGAAGGCCGATTAAAGTGGGGATAAAGGGAAGGGGAGGTCGGGAACGAGCCGAGACTCGAACCCTGCTTGTCTGTGCTGCTCATCGGCTCACTTAGTGCAATGTGAGCCTGATGAGGCAAGCAGTTTCACGAACCCAAATGTGGGTCCGGGCACGTATGCCAGTTTGCGGCTTAAACTAGACGCATGGTCTAGTGCTGTACAAGGGGGACAAAGGAGACAAAAATGCAGCTCGCCCACCCGAAGGTAGCCTAGTCGAAACTAGGTGCCTAATTAAAGGCCCCAAGTCTGCCATTGTTCCTTTTCCAGAACAGGCCCCGGGGCGCTCGCCAGGAGCTCGCCTAAAATTTGAGACTCCGTGTAACATTGTTTCTGGGTCTGAAACCCATTACAGCTTGTCCATAAAGTTGAGATTCTGTACAGTTTCGTATAGTTGAGACAAAGTACAGCTTTATCCATAAAATTGAGACCCACCATATCTTTATTCGTACAGGTGAGATGCAGCAAGATAAGGCCTCGTATAGCTTCCTCCATACATTTGAGACTCAACTGAGATTCAGTATACCTTCGTTCCTACAGGAGATACCCAGTACATCTTCAATTATATGTGACTTAGTTTACCTTGCTCCATGAAGGTGAGACTCAGTTAAAATTGCACAGTATAGTTTTTCTATATTGTGGAGACTCAGTATAGTTTCACATGTACATTACTGAATACCCAGTATTGCTCCAACGAGAATATTTGATACATAAAGTTTCCATATAGCTGAGATTAGTATAAGCTGTTACTGTCGAGACCCAGTACAATTCCATTGTATGCTTGAACATCACTACATTTTTCTTTAGTACGCTTATATTATTTTCAAATACAAATCTTAGAAATATACAACCGTAGGTATTTTTTCATTTTTCCATTCTTTCAGTTTCTTACGAAGGTAAAAATATGATACTTAGATTGAGTGAATATTTTGACGTAATTATTTCATGATTCGTGTCATTATGTAGAACCATATTTCTGGTGCTAAACAATAATCTTTTCATAATCGAATTTGTATTTACAAATAGGAAACAAAATTAATTTTTGCGAAAGACAATTTTCCTTGCCTCATGAGTCGACATTTTTTCAAATGTATATAATCATTCCCTAAGAGTTTTGAACATTGTACGTATTCATAACAGGCTTCTCTTGAATCTTCTTAAACCTGTTTTGATGTAAAAACATTTTTGAGATACTATTTTTTTCATTTCAATTAATTCAAGTTATTCATACCAATAAAAGCACGAGACTCTTGATATACTAATGAGCCAGGAACGATTTATATTTGGTGGTGATGCATTAAATATTCTTTAATAATCGTGGAGCATATGCACAAATGGAGCCTCCTAAACGAATTGACACACAAAACATTGGAAAACGAACTATCACAGAACCCAGCATCACAACATCAATACTACCACAAGAAGACAGAGAAAAAATTGAATCAATCAAAAAAAAAATCATGAGTGAACAGAAAACTACATCCCTTTGGAATCAAGACTGGAAAAAATTGTTAAGATATATTCAAATAGTCTGCATCAAGGAAGTGAGACTAATAAGTCAGGGATAAAATAGGAATCTCCCGAAGGAATCTGATCATAAAATCAAAACCTGCATAGGAAATGGGAATAGAAGGATAAATAAAAAACTACGAAAACAAGCAAAACTGCTTAAGAAAGCAAAATGCACAAGAACCTAACGGAATGAAAACGTCCCAAAAAGACAATCGTTGGCAAGACTGACTACACAACAGGAAGAAATAAATCAAAAGATATTTGCGAAAGAAGGTAGACAAAAAAAGGTACAAACAAAACAGGACCTTCCAAAGTAAAAATTACCAACAAGTTGAAGGAGAGCGCACCAGGACAAATCAACAACCAAATACAAAAACAACAAAACAATTATGGAGAAAATATGGAAACGGAAGTAATATAACAGAAATGTATCTTTCAGATGACATAAAGGTATTTGCAAAGAATGAAAAAGAACTGGAGAAACTGACATAAAAAAGTAAAAATATACAGCCACGATTTAGCATTGAAAATGTACCATGATCATTATGAAAAGTTTAAAAAGAGAAACAGCTGAAGGAATTGATCAACAAAACTAAGAAAGTATTAGAATGGTTGGAGAGAAGGATAATTACAAGTACTTGGAAGCGGACACCATCGAACAAGGGAAGATGAAGAAAAAATAAGAAAAGAATACCTCAGAACAAGCAACTTTCTCAAAGCCATGTTCTGCTGCAAAAATATGATCAAAGAACACCTTTACAGTCCCACTTGTAAGATACTCAGGACCATTCTTAAAATGAACAAGGGACGAAATAGACCAAAGGACAAGGCATTTGAAGACTATTTACAAGGCCTTACACTTGAGAAATAATATTAACAGATTGCATGTGTCAAGAAAAGAGTACTGCGTAGATTCATCAATACAAGGACTAGAGGACCATATTAAAAGAGTAAATAAAAACTAATTAAAGCAGCCAATAACAGCATTGGCAACAGAAGTACAGACAGAAAATAAAATAAAGACTAGGAAGGAAAAAGAGAAGAACAACAACTGTATGGATATTTGAAGCGACAAACTGGCAAGATTGCCCACGAGAAGATATGGACCTGACTACAAAATGGAAATCTCATCAGGGAAACAGAATCTCTTCTGAGAGCTTGAGCAGCTCTTAAAAGAGATTCTGTTTCCCAGATGGCAATTCCATTGTGACAAATTATATTAAATTGAAAATCAATAATTCGCAAAAGAATAACAAGTGTGGTTAACGAGAAAAATAGATGAAACGGTTATTCCCATTGTAAACGATTGCAATAAACTGGCACAGCAGTAATACAAGACTAAGTACGATTGGACAGGAAAGGTGATCCACATGGAATTGCGCAAGAAATTAAATTTTTTACCATACAACCAAAAGGTATTTGCGCAAACCAGAATCCTTCCTAGAGATTGAGGTGAATAAAACTCTCTTGGACATTAAGATACAAACATATCACTGAATCCCGACTTAGTGTTAATTAACAAGAAAAAAAGACAGATGCCAAAATTAGAATCTATCCAAGAAAATGAAATGCATAGAATTCTCTAGGACTTTGTGATACAAACAGATCACCGAATTCCGGCCAGAAGACCGAGTATTAATCAAAATAAGATAAAAAAAAAACTGGTGCCTACATAAGAATCTGTCCTGGAAAATGAAATGCATAAAATTCCATGGGACTATGAAATAAAAACACATCACCGAATCCCGGCCAGAGGACCTGGTGTTAATTAACAAGAAAAAAAAACTGATGCCAAAACGAGAATCTGTTCTAGAAAATCAAATGGATAACATTGTCTGAGACTTTGAGATACAAACAGATCACCGAATCTCCACCTGATAGCAGATCTAGTGATAATTAATTTTTTTAAAATAACTTGCCGTCCAGTGGATTTTGTCGTTCTAGAGAATAAAAATAAAAGAAAGCGAAAAGATAAACAAATACTTGAACCTTGCAAGAAAACTAAAAATACTGTGGAACAAGAGGGTGACAGTGGCACCCCTTAGTGCATTTGAGATGGTCCCCAAAACTTTGGAAGAAAGACTGGAGGAATTTGAAAATCAGAAAAAGACTCGAGACCTATCAAACTATATCATTGTTGAGATTAACCAGAATACTGAGATGACTCCTGGAGACCTGAGGGAACTTCTTGTCATTTAGACTACAGTGAGAGCTCGCCAATAAACGCTGGGATGAAAAATTCACAATAATAATAATAATAGGGAATAGTTGGACTAAATGTTAACGAATCCAAAAAAGGGAAAAATCACTAATTTCATCTCATTAGAAGTAGAATAATGGATGTGAAGTAAAGCGGACAAATCCAAAGTTGGGTCAACGGCCAGCCTTACCAGATGCGAGACGGAAGATCTTCATAGTTCAATAGCTTGGCTCAAATATTTCACTTAGGAAATTACTGCTACCCATCGATAAGAGTGGTGGTTATTAAGAGAAAAAGTCAAGCAATAATCTTTTATGACCCGCTTATGAGTTAAAAAGTACTTGGTCACATTGGTGACAGGTGAGCAGTTCTTAAACAACCCCTGAGTCTAGTATAGCCACAATATACTACCGATGATAAAAATGAAAAATCGATTAGCACTGCGAGGGACCCAGACAACAGGTATGGGTGTCCTGATCAGCAGGTACTCGTCCGATAGCCAACATCGGGGATCAAGCTGGCATATTCTGTGAATGATGGCTGTTCTTTTTTTTTTTCAGGTACATGAACGATGACCGAAGTAACTACGTAAATTACAGACACCAACACAGAAAATGGGCAAAAGGGATAACAACAAAATTGCACATCATTGTTATTTTCGGAGCAACACTACACAAAAAGGGTATTGAAAAAGAATGATAGAAATCTAGGAAGAATGCGCTTTATTTCAGACAACAAGCCAAAGACTCGCTGACCAATTTAGGTCGGTTTTCTGACCTTTTTATACACCAACAAATAAATTGGGAATCAAGGCAGCAGGACCCAAAGAAATGATCAACACACTAAATACTGAAAAACAAGAAGACTCTTACCGAGGTGAACAGCAAAGTTATAACAATCGAAACACCAGACACCCAAACCACACAGAACAAACACTAACACAAGAAGAAATGAATGTAGAGATTTTAAAAAGAATTATGTCTAAAAAGAAGACTAGATTACCATCGCTAAGAAACCAAGACTGAAAAACAGTCAATACAGAAACTGAAAAAAATAAAGAAATTATTAATGCATACGTGGTGCATTCAGTAAGTTTCAAGCCTCTTTTATACAGGCATTTAAAATTGTCGTAGATTATTGAAAATACACTATGTTATTGCAACACATCTTAGGAGATGACTGACCAATTTTTATGATTTCAAGTTCAAATCAACAGCTACAGCAGCAAATGTAATACACCCTACTAAACCCTGATTGTCACAGCTGGTTAATTTTTTTAATGCAATCTGACACTTTAGAAGAAAGATATTCAATAAAATTCTGTTTTAAACTTGAAAAAATGCCACAGAAACGTATGGAATGCTTCACCCTGCTTTTCGACCATCTTGCATGAATCGAGCATCAGTTTTTGAGTGGCATAAGAGATTCAAGGAAGCCAGGGAGTCTGTGAGGGATGATGAGAGGTGTGGTAGGAGTAAGGAAGTCAATACACCAGAGTTGATTGGCCAAAGGGTTAAGGTTAGGGTTAGGGCTACTATGTTGAGTTTTTAAGGGAGTTCAGGAAGAGATTCTGTCGGAAGAGGTCAGCACTCTTGAAATCGGATCAGTGGCATTTCTACCAGGACAATGCATCAGTCCACAACTCCATCCTTGCCACAGACTATTTGACCAAGAGAGGCATCAAGACAGTTCCTCAGTCTCCCTATAGTCGAGACCTTGCTCCCTGTGACTTTTGCTTATTCCCTAAGCTCCCAGGCTGTCGCTATGAGACAATTGAGGAGATGAAAGAGGCTGTGACGAAGATCATTGACATGCTCACACAAGAGGACTTCGATGGGGCCTTCCAAAAGTAGTTGGAAAAGTACAAGTGCATTGTAGGAGATTACTTCGAAGGGGACTAGAGTTTCATGTGTGTACTATCAATAAAAGTGGCCATACGAAAAAAAATTGGAAACTTAATGATCCTCGTATCTCAATGAACAACATCACGGAATTAAACGAACAAATCTATGCCTGAGAGAAATTAGTCTGTGATAAAATCGGTGTTCTCCTAAAGAATACGAGCATAAACTTAAAACCTGGGTGTGAAATTCGACTGGAAACCCAGATGAGAAATCTACGACAACAAGCAAAAACAATAAGACAGAGGGAGAACGCTGGAGCATGTTAGGACGAAACAAAAGTAAAACAAACAATACAAATCGAGGAAATAAATCAGAAACTCTTATCAAAAGGAAGAAGACTAAAAAGATATCAAGACAGAATAAAACACAAAAACAGGATATTTCAAAACAACAAAAACTAATTCTACCAGCAAATAGGGGGGATAATGCACGAAGGCAACCGGAAGACAAGGAAACAAAACAATTTTAGAGCAAAACATAGGAACGAAGACAATATAACGGAAAAGCTGATTGGATAAGCAACATGGGAAAATAGTTAGATAGACTCGCAGAAGGGTCTATGGCGAAAATATACCTCCTTTCACTCAGAGCAACACTCAATAAAGTACCAAATTTGAAAAAATCAGGCCATGATGGCATACACGGATACTAGTTTTAAAAATTCACTTTAATCCATGACAGACTGGCTATCGCAATGAATAAATGCTTGCAAGAAATAGACATACACGAATGGATGATCAAAAGAAAAACCACCCCGATCTAAAAAGACCCCAACATGGAACCACCCCAAACAATTATAGACCCATAACGTGCTTACCGATGATGTAGAAAATACTAACAGCACAAATTAAAGAATAAATTTATAACTTTTATAACTTATTAAAGTCACGGACTGTTCCCCAAGGAACAACAAAGATGCCACAAGGAAACCAGAGGAACAGGAAAACTACTATATATTGATCAACACATCCTCAAGGAGAGCAAAACGAGACGGGAAAATGGGACGTGAATTGAATATAAAAAGGCATACGATATGGTCCGCAAAGCTGAATGGTAGAGTATCACAAAATGTTCAAGATATCCGACAAAATCATAAAGTTTATAGAGAATACCATGAAAAACTGTAGTGAAACTGGTTGTAGGAGGGAAAGGTTTAGCTGTGGTGAAAATCCAGAAAGGGATCTTCGTGAGAAATGCGTTATAACTATTGGTCATAACGATGATGCCTCTAAGTCACATAGTTAGGAAATGCACAAGCGGATAGAAACTTCATAAATCGCAAGAAAAAGATCAACCACCTAATCTACATGGACGACATCAAACTGTTTACCAAAAATGAAAAAGAATTGAAAACCCTAATACGAGCAGTGAAGATATATAATGACGACATAGAGATGGAATTTGTCATTGAATAATGAAAAGCGGAAAACGACAAATTTCTGAAGGAAATCAAGGAAACATCAGCACGTTTGGAGAAATGGAAACTTGCAAATACTTGGGAATGTTGGAAGCGGACACCATTAAACAAGCGGAGATAAAAGAAAAATTAAAAAAGAATGCTTCAAAAGGAGGAGAAAACTACTCAAAACCAAACTACGTAGCAGAAATTTTATCAAAAGGGATAAACACCGGGGATGTCCCCTTCGTAAGATACTCGAGACTATTCTTAAACTAGACTAGATAAGAACTTCAACAAATGGAACGGAGAACAAGAAAAATCATGACAAAAATGAAATAGTCAAGAAAGAAAGGAGGAAGACGATTTGCCAGCATTCAAGATAGCGTCGATGCTTCGATAGAACAACTAGAAGACTACATTAAAAAAAGTGCGTTAGAAGATTGACTACAGCCACAAGAAATAGTAAAGACAACACAGGATCAAGAGAACAAAAATAATCAGAAAACAAAAATGGGAGGAAAAACGACAGGGAAAACTTAGATATGTCTACGAAACGGAAACCTTAAGAGAGAAACTGAATATCTTCTGGTAGCAGCACAAAACATTACTTGTCAAAACAAGAATAGACAAATCGCAACAAAATAGTAAATGTCAATTATGTGGTGAAAGAGACGAATCGATCAATCACATAATAAGTGAATTCAGTAAATTATCGCAAAAAGAGTATAAGACTAGATACGAGAGGATAGGAAAGGTGATCCACTGGGAATTGTGCAAGAAATTTAAAACTGACCATACGAACAAATCCGTCCAGAAAATGAGACACAAACTTCTCTGGGATTACGATATACGTTTGTATTACAAAATCTAATCACGGTCAGACGACCAGATCCAAAGATAGTCACCAAAAAAAGAGTACCTTCTGAAAAGTGGATTTTGCCGTTCCAACTGACCACAGGATAAAACCTAAGAAATCGAAACGAGGGATTAGTAGCGATACCTTGATAGAGAACTGAAAAAAACTATGCAACATGAAAGTGACAGTGATACCAATTGTAATTGGTGCGCTTGATACAGTCACCAGCGGTTTGGTACAGGGACTGGAGGACTTGGAAAGAAGAGAATGAGTGGAGACCATCCAAACTACAGCATTATCGAGATCGGCCAGAATACAGAGAAGAAGCCTGGAGACTTGAGGAGACTTGCTGTCACTCGGACTCCGGTGAAAAACCATCAGCTAACCCTGCTATGAAAGATTCTCAAAAGAGAAACTTATACAAACTATTTAGATATACATTCAAGATTTTGGAATGGAATTTGGTATTGAAAAATGTTCAACGCTTATAATTTTATTTCTTTTAAAGCAAAAATAGAAAAAGAACAGAACAGCATTGGAAATCAGAGGAGGAATCGAGATTATCCAGAATACATCATTGTTAAGATCAGTGAGTCTTTGAGACCTGAGGAGATTTACTGTCACTTACACACCAGTGAAAGACCAACAGTAAAAACAAGAAAAAGAAATCTCGTAAATAATAATAATAATAATAATAGAGATACAAACAAATTACCTAATCTGGGCCAGACGAACTGCAAGACATGGAAATAAGAGGACAAGTGAAGACTATCCAGACTACAGCATTTTCAATATCAGCCAGACTACTGAGAAGAGTCCTGGACAGTTGAGAAGACTTGCTGTCTCTCAAACTTCAGTGAGAAACCAACAGCAAACGCTGATGTGAATAACTCACAAATAAGTAAATAATAATCGAAGTGTTCATTTATATACTTATTTGAATTCTTATTAGAAAAAATAACAATCACGAAAAGAAAAGAAAACAAAAAAAACTATGACCCGTTAATCGGTTTCGTGGCGTGACAATCAACAGTGAGTCATGTCTGATGTGACTGCCAGATGTCATGTCTTTTTTTCTTTTTCCTTTTGTATATATATATATATATATATATATATAGAGAGAGAGAGAGAGAGAGGATATGGGTAGAGAACAACGTGTCCTTCTTTTTCATTCAACAATGACAAAGTCAGTTTTTAACAAACTTTGAAAACATTCACTGATTCGTGAAAACAATCTCGTGTATCATCAATCGCTCATAGTGTGCGTATCTTTCACTCTTGCAAAGGTGTTAAGGTTAGGGTGAGGGCCCCACTCGGATATTTCGATGAAAATTGGTAGGCACATAGGGAAATTGGGGAAAAAAAAATTGCGGCTCATTTTATAAAAGCAGTTGGTGACTATTTGCAAATAAAATATTTGCATCACTGGTTATCGTCGTAGGAAATGGAATCGGTGACCCAAGTTCAAATACCGGACGAAACTGAATGCCTGTTCTTTGGCGCTAATGATTTTAGAAAGGCTTGAATCCATCTGTTCCTTCAGCGCTGTATAAATAGTTGGGCAAAATGGGATCTTTAGTCTTCGTTAAGCAACCAGTCTAGGAAATGAAACACTTTAATTCCAAACTAGCTTTACTCCACTTAAAACTGGCCTTCTCCTGCCCGTGGCATAAGGCAATGAATGAATAGCGGGTCAATTTGGCAGTCAATTACTTCTGACTTATTAACTTACAAACTTATATTTAATATTAAATTGTCCGTCAGGTGACTGTGATAGATTTATTATTGTTATCAGATAAGATAACTTAATACTGATTTTCTTGGTATGTCCTCCTTGCTCTGAAAGTTGACACAACAAATTCCAGAAACATCACTATTTTTAGCAATAGGAATACAAATCCCGCAAGCCATCTGTGATATGCTTTGATCCACACGAGATGCTCTCTATTGTCTTGTAACAGAATAAACTAAGCTTTTTGAATATGCTACTTTTCATTGAATAGTGATTTGCACATTAATGTGATGTTTCATTAAAAAAAAAACACGGTTTGGAAATGTGATAAAAGGTCATTTTAATGTGAGGTGCCCCACAGCAATCAACCCTTCTTGACCAGTCAAAACATATTATAATAATCACTTTATCATAAGTTTCCAAAATAAAATAATGAAATATTCGGTCTTTTTATCACACCTCATCTCTATACTTAGAGTGTGGTGTGTCAATTGTCAAAATGACGCAAAAAGGAAAATAACACTGACATATCACTTTATAAGGCATATTTACCAAAATTACGCGAAAACATTTTGAAATACAATAGATCACATTTATTCAAAGAAAATACGATTGGTTTCGACACCGACTTCGGAATCTCCAGTAAGCCTTTCCGATGGTGTCTTTGTTTAAATGTGACTGTTATCCTTCATCATTGGTATTGCAAGAAGTTTTCTTGGTCTCCTGCTCAACAGCGACCTTCGCAGAATAATCAAAAGGATTGAGATCAGGGGAGTTAGGTGGCCATTTATTAGGGCAAATTTGATCACGAAAGTTTTCTGACAGCCAAAACAAGGTTCTCCTGCTTGAAAAGTCGCCCCACGCTACTTATCGTCAAAAATTAAGTTCAGCCGAGAAAGAACTTTGTAAATTGACTCTTTTCTTTTCTTTTCCTTGTATATAGGAAATCGACAGTACATCTTATTGTTAAATTATTCAGGGTATTTTATTGTTTCTTTCCAGTTCAGATCCATCCATGTAAAGGATGCAAGGAGCCCAAGTTACCATAAAAGTGACCCGAGTGAACATAACGAATTATCATTGGGGTTCGTCACAAGACCTTGCCATCAAATTTCAGAGTTTGGGGTTACACTAACCAGTCCACCAATGAACGAGACATAATTCTCAAACAAACGTAGCTGACTTAGGGTTACGGTAGTTCCTATTTGAGTCCCACCTATGGGACAAATAGTTCAGTTTTTAAATGATTCGTATTCGATAGAAAATATTGATACCATATATAACTGTAAATTATTTGTATTAAAGATAGTTACTTGAAGTTACAATTGGTTTCTTAAGATTATTATTAGTTACTTGGAACTATATAATTGTGTACAAACAAAATAGAAATAATTATTTGAAACCATATAATCATTAGTATAATTAGTAGGAATACCTGGAACCCTACAACTGTGTGCAAATTATTTGTATTAGATATGAATACTTGATATCACATAACTGTGTGCAAAAAAAAGACCTCTTCAGCAAATATTCAAAAAACAAATAACTATAGATGTTCTATAAACTCATTTCCCTAACCTCTTCACAGAAAATAACCTTAGGTAAGTTGATGCGCCGGTAAAATAAACCAATCTACAATTTCCAGTCAATCACCGTTCGCACTCACTTTTTATAGATTGTTCCAAGACAAGTGATCCAAGAATTCGAACAATTTCTTCAGAATATTACCAACATAATCAACTTAGGAAAATTAGATTCTCTGGCAAATCTTATTTCGTACTTTACATTTACTTCCTGAATTAAGGCTTCCACCAAACTCATATCATTTCAAATATTATCTTTCTTGATTAAAAGTGCATTAAAAATTATTCCTTGTTAGTAGATTCGTGATAATTGAACATGTTTATGTTACTGACACTTCTCTATCTCAAAAACAACGTCTTTACGATCCTAAAAAGATAAATCATAGAAACGCACTTGTCATGCATCCATTTAAGACAGATCGCTTTTTAATTTAAAAGGAAATTATCAACAAAATAATTGAGTTATCATTGCCTCTAATAAATATGTTAATAAAACTAAACAAATAAAATCATTTGAAACTAATTAATTCTAATTAATAAAATACTGAATAAAATATCTTGGAAAGGCAAAAAATTATCAATTTCTTTTTATGAGGTGAAATCTATGGTTCGTTTAACTTTATTTGTCAGTGATGCGTGAGATTTTAATGTTATTGGAGTAAAAGATTAATATGTAGTTGATATATCTGAGCAGTGGAGGTGCTAACCATCCCTTTTCCAGATTGAGAGAGGAGATCAAGCATGCTCGATCGCTTAAGAGGCCTCAGACAAAAGGTTTTGAACAGAGTTCTCTTGTAGAGTGGGAATCCCGCAGTATATATGAAAGGAGTATGCACGAGCTCTAAGCACTGTATATATTAAGACATAATGTATTGGAAAGAACCTAATCCGAGAAAAAAAGACAAACCAAAAGGTTTTTAAATTAAGAAAAGGTGGATTACCGAATTTTGGTTGATTGGTTGGTTGTGTTTTACGACATATCAAACCTTGTAGGTTAAATAATGCCAAATCTTTATATTAGATATATATGATTTGAAAAGAATAGTTTGTAGGTAATAATTCTAAAACTATTCAAAGCTCATTTGTTTGCACACAGTTAAATGGTTTCAAGACCTGCTATCTAACGCTAATAGCTTTATTTGCACACATTTTAATGGTTCCAAGTATTGCTATAAAACACTAATAATTCAATCCAATATTAATCATTTGTTTTATAGTACAGTGAATGATTACATTGTTCTATCTGATCCATAGATGGGACACTAAGAGGTACTACCTCTCCGGGTCAGAGTGTATCTGGTAGTAATGGCAATGAAGGCGTACTCCATTTCCCAAGGTCACAAGATTGGAGCTTTACCATCAGATTTGTAGAGTCATATCCAGGACTCGTTGAGGGTGGTGTTCGTAACTTTCTACAGATATGCAGTCAGCGTATTTTACTGCCCAGCCGACTTGACTACCGAATTTTGGTCAATAAAATTATTCATTGGAAAAATATTGTTTTATTCACAATCAATATATTTTTTATAATTATGTCACTTAATTGACAGCTTAGTTTTTCGAATATCATTTTCTAAAATCAATTTCTTTTTTTCAAATCGTAGATGAGCAAAACGTAAAAACAAAGAAAAAATACTTCGTCAAATTTTGATTTAGTTAGGTTTTATTTTATGGCATACCTACTATTGCAGGTTATTTAATGCCAAATCCATTTTTATATAAATAAGCAGTTCTATCTTAAACGATCCAATAAAACATAAGTACATTATTTCACCTTTAGATAGGACCCTATCACGTGCGACCACTGAGGACCAGAGAGGACCTGGAAGCTATGTTAATAAAGAGGTACTCCATATCCCCTAAAGCTCCGTCATTAGTAGAGCCTCACCATCAGATTGTTTAGTGTCATATTCAGGATACTCGTTGTGCATGAGTCTTACCCCTCGGCAGAGTAGCAGACGGTGCATTCTAGAGCTCTAGCCGACTGGGAAAGTCAAATTTTTGTTTTAATACCATATTCTGTCGTATATTTTATGCAATCTATTTATTCATGCATAAGTATATACCTCCCGCGAGCGCGCGCACGCACGCACACGCACACACACACACACACACACACACACACACACACACACACACACACATATATATATATATATATATATATATATATATATATATATATATATATATACGCTAATGATGCACGGATGAAAGAATATGATCAATCAGTTTCATCATTTTATATTGAAGGAAAAATGTTCAATATACATATATATATATGTGTGTGTGTGTGTGTGTGTGTGTGTGTGTGTGTGTGGTGGGGTTTATATCGGATAATAAAACACTGTTCTACAAATATGATCAATTCTATTTTTTTAACTTGAGTGAAAGGTTTCTTTGAAAGCAACCAAAATTACTGTTTCTATTCTTATAAGAAAAAATATCACTAGTTAATGCGTTCATATACCCCAAAATGGTATTAATAATAAAATAGTTCATAGTAGTTTGCATTGTTTTAAACTAGATAATATATTTTGTGTTTGAAAAATATCTTTCGTTCTGTATGTCACTGTAAAGAGAGAGAATATATCTATGACGCTAATATGCATTTGTAATGCTTGCCGATAAGAAATGTGACAAGCATCTGTACTGCAAAAGTAAACAATACTTAATTGTTGAAAGAGTTAAGCGATACTAAATCTAAATACATTCAGAGGAAATTAATATTGAAAAGGAACTGAGATTCACTCAATAAAAATAAAAACTGAAATTCACTTCAAAGAAATAAATACGAAATTGAGCAAAAATAATGACAAATCTTTATTGAGTACTGAGAAATAGCGTGTTTTATCATTTTATTTATTCATAAGATTTAGAAATGTATTCAAAATTCTGTGAAAAAATTGGATTAATTTATCAAAGATTTTAATTGGTTAAAAATGTATTTTTGATAATCTGTGCGGAAAAATATTTCTTAAATTATTTAGGGTTTTAATCCAACATGTTTTGTGATGCAAATAAAATATTTTCGCCAACAAACCTGAAGAAAAATAATATTCCTAAATAAAGGTCAAATTGCAAAGGTAGCCTCTTTTTTGCACAAAAATTAACATTTTTGTCTCATATGAAAATCTATTGATTTCCCATATATATATATATATATATATATATATGTGTGTGTGTGTGTGTGTGTGTGTGTGTGTGTTTGTGCGTGTGTGTGTGTGTGTGTGTGTGTGTGTTTGAAAATCGAAGGTTGTTACGCCATTAAACAAATCAAAAGCAAACCAGATTCACTTATATAGGTGTGTGTGTGTGTGTGTGCATTGAATTCATATATATGTGCGTGTGCGTGTGTGTGTGTGTGTGTGTGTTTGCATGCACGAAATTAGAATCAAAATTCGAGTCGGGTTCAATTTGGGTTTTCTTTAGTTATTTGGGCCTGTTGCTTAAGCAACAAGGCCATTTTTACTTCTCTTTATCAATCGTCTTTCCATGAAAGGTCAACCAGGTTGTTTTATTGAACACCAACTGGAGTATTTACACGTTCGTCTTAAACCTGAGAATATTTTCCTGTTTAGAATCGCAAGGAACAATACTTGTTTGTATATAAACCATGCCCCATCCGCACCGACATCCACCACACATTTCTGTTCGTGAAAATGTCGGGTTCTCCTTCCCAGTAAAAGAAGTGTAAATTTGACGTTGATCGAGAGATCCGACAATCGCACTTAATAACCCAGTTTGTCCCTATTGGCATCACTATTTCCTTTTTATCTTGTGTCCGTGTCCGTGAGGGACTGATATGTATGAGTGTGTGTGCGTGTGTGTTTGTTATCGGTAATTTCTCTTTTCCCTTTGTTTTCTTTTATTTTCCTTTAGTTGTTATTGTTATTGTTGTTTGTGATTGTTGAATAAAGGTTGCTGGTATCTTTGTTTCAAGTTTTCGACAATTCGCGTCTGCCTGTCTTTCGACAATGGCTTCGCGCTCAGCTCGACTCATTCACGTCTCTGACATTTTGAGCCGAACAATGGCTGATGTGGTTTCGCACCGAGACATGACCTTTCACTGGCTTTTATTCCTGCAAACCGAACCCACTTAGGGTAGGGATGGACAAGCGGTGGACAGATGGGGAAAAACAAGTGACAGACAGGTCTGCGCGTCGCATTTTTACCGACAGACAAGATGACTCGAAGATAAACATATCCAAAGAAAAGAACGTCAGATAATTCGAATCTGAAACCTTAATCACTAATACTTATGAGAAGTACTTTCGTTTGGGCAATAATTATAAAGCCTATAAAAATATCTATCCCATTTTCCTGATATAAATGTGTGTTTGTATCTTTATTTCTGAAACAATCTACGTATATGCTTCTCATCGATTCTTACTTATCAGAGTCTCTTTTTTCTTTTTTACTCACATACATAGACATACGGATATACTTTCTCTTTTTTCTCTCTTACGCACGCAAACATACGCTCTCTCTTTCTCTCTTTTTCCCCTCTCTCTGTCTGTTGTCCTCTTTTTTCAGTCTCATGCAAAAGGATACCCTCTGTCTGTCTATTTGTCGGCTGGTCTCTCTCTCTCTCTCTCTCTCTCTCTCTCTCAAACACACACACACACACACACACGCACACACACACAAACACACACACACACATACAAACACACACACACGCACACACACACGCACACACACACATACAAACACACACACACACACACACACACACACACACACACACACACACACATACAAACTCATATGCAGAATCAAACGCTATCTCCCTTTCTATTTTCTCCCACAAATACGACCTGAAGGATGTCCGAATTACGAAA
This sequence comes from Sepioteuthis lessoniana, assembly GCA_963585895.1. Taxonomy (NCBI): domain Eukaryota; kingdom Metazoa; phylum Mollusca; class Cephalopoda; order Myopsida; family Loliginidae; genus Sepioteuthis; species Sepioteuthis lessoniana. The sequence continues at coordinate 19,397,346 of OY757937.1, read as the reverse complement.
CTACAACCATCATTCTGGCAAGATTTCTTGCAATATTTTGTGTGTCGATCTATATTTACGAAACAGACTTTAATAATTTCCGATACAGAGAAGTCTGGTAATTTAGGGGGAAAATGGTTCGTAGCAAATTCCTACCTACATTCAACTTTGGGATTTGGTTTTCATCACGTTAAGGATGGAAGGGATAAAGTAAGTAAAGTGAAACCTGCATCATCCATATCCATATCCATGTACATATGCTTATACAAAACGAATCAGCTGACGAACCGGATTACGAAATTAATTAATAACCCAGTTTGTCCCTATTGGCATCACTATTACACCAGCTCTCTTCTTGATGAATTATCTGCGAGAATATCCCAGCCAATTGGAAATGAAACAAACAATTGTGGGATTTTTCATTCCATAAAATGTAACTAAACTTAAGAAGCAATCATGCATACATCACATTTCTACATTAAGTTAAATATGGCGAAATGTTATGGCAGTCAATAAATATCGACACATATTAACAAGGTTTCAAGATTTTATATCGTTTATATTCTAAAAGTTAAGCTAATATATTTCTGATATTAAAGTGAAAAGTGTGCAATCGAACACTGGAGAAAACCAGTGTATTAAAAATGGAAGTGTTTTTACGAAAAGCGTTGTTTATCATGAAGATTTAAATGAATCAAAGGTTCTGTAGTTTATTATATCTGCTTAATTAATTCGTGTATTTTGTTGTATTTCGTATTTTCTTTCTGTCCTGTTTGCTAGCACTCAAACATTTCTTAGATTAATTTTTTTTTTAATTCAATTATTTAATTTTTGATAATTTTTAAATACTTGCACTTAATCCTCGCTAATGTGTTTCTAATCATTCGAGTTATTTGAAAGTAATTGTGTAGTAGAAACTTATTTTCATATCAGTATTTTAACTTGAACTCTGATTTATTTCCTGAGAATATTTTATTAATTTGGAAAAGTAAAGAAGTGCCTAACCACCACGAACATGATATGACAATTTTAAGCGGAGTAAAGCTGGTTGAATTCAAAGTTTTCCTTCTTCTAGAATGTTTGTCTAACTCAAACTCAAAAACCAAACCTGTCTTATCATTTACCCATGGCTGAAGGGAGAACAGATGCATTAGTGTAAAGAAAACGCAAACAGCATCGTTCAGGATTTGAACTCGTGTCGCCGATTCCATTTCCTATTACGATAACCGTAACACTTAGAGAGTGAAGTATAAAATAGTCGAAGCATTATGAACTTCTCACGGCTCGTCTAATACTAAATAACCCGTTCCAGTTTTACAAGTTTAGTAGATGTAATATAATGATTACATCGTTATATAGATATGTTTACGTGCGAATTCACAAGTAAAACTAAGTCACGGTCTCTCTAAAAACGTCAAGTTGTTTCGTTTGACAATAATGTCTCGTCAATTTTACTGGAGTATCCATAACAGCCTATTTTTGTTTTTAATAACAGCATCTTTAATGAAATCCTATAAACTAATTTTGTATTAGACAACAGAAGCGAATCTTTAAAGGCTTTGAAGTTGAACATCCGATAGCAGTTTGACATTCTTAAAACGGAACTCGTTTACGAAACCAAATTTCATAAGTGTTTTTAGTTTTTCAAAGGTAAAGTCCAACACAACAAATAAAGTAAATTCCCCAAAATATTTAACATGATTAGGGGTGGTCAGGAACTTGTGGTCTTAAGTTTTCTAAACCATTAAATGCGGCCTTCCATGGGCTTGTTGAAAGACCAATTAAAATTGCACACCTCCACTCTAGAATCTAATATCCTAACGCTTTCTTACCAAAAGCAATCTCAAAAGTCATTAAAAGATTAGGAAAGTTTCTAATTAATGATAATTCTTAATAAGCGGTATAAATTAATTAAATTTCAACTGTTTATTGATTGCTTCCTCATAATAAATTTTGATGTGCTCATTAAATCGGAAAAGGTTCCCCATGCTTGGAAAAGAAATAAAGGTAAGTAAGAAAAGTTTTGAAAAAATATGTTGTACTCCCTTTTCATCCATACTTCTTTCATAATAATCGATGAACAGCTTCACGTCGTGCCTTCTTTAATCGATGCTCCCTTTCATCGGTAAACTTTTTCCTTATTGTCCTACTTTCCTTAGAGTTCCTCTTATATCTTTCTCTCAAATCTTCTCTTTCTCTTTGATTGTCTAACTATCAGTTCTTCTTAACATTTATATGTTATCTTATATTTGCGCTCCCAGATATTTCTATATTTCTACTTATTGTATTTAATTGATCAATTTATTTATTTACTTTTACCGAGAAGTTGATCCGAATAAAATTCATAATGAAATAGAATTTTATTTTATTTGTTTCAATATTGATTTGATTTTAAAAGAATAAAAGACAAGTGAGATTATTGTAGTGATGTGTGTAAGACGTAAAAATTTCCAAGGTTCGGATACCCCAAAAGTACTTATAACCTAGCACCCATTTGCCAAATCAACGCGAAATCAATTTTACTTTCATATTTGGGCAGCTCTAGGTGTATCTTATCATATTTTTCATCATACAACGTGTGAAGGGACGTGCGATACCATGTCCTCATCAGCCGCCAACCAGGGGTGATAACACAGTTTCGGTAGCTCAAGGCGGTACTGCCACTCCTGGCACTACCAAGCAGCTTTTGCCACCTGACAGGATATTAAGAGAATCATATAAATCCTCTTAATTTATCATAGAAAAGTTCATGCTAATATGTACTCTTTTCCCAACAATTTAGATACAAACAGATACCCCCCTATTTAACATCATGTTAGATATGTTAGTGTGTGCGAGTGGATGTGTAACAGAGAAGGATTGGTTACATCATCACGCCAACATTTTCTATTATCATCAAATAATATATAATAAAATGATTATAATATAGTTTTTTTTTTCATCAGATGTGCGAAATATTCCCAGCATCAAGTCTTTTGGAAACAAGAAATTGTACACACAAGACATTTTAATAAAAAATTTAGAAACCTTTATTCAAGTAAACTTTCAGAATTTAACATGAGAAAGACTTGTTACGGCACAGTGTAAAGTGCCAAAAAATAACTACTCATTTATTTCTTTGTCCTTACTCTTTAAACACACACACACACACACACGTATACATATGATCCTGCATAAGTACTCTATTGGTATTTACGTAAAAGCCATTACAACAAGAAATACTCTTATTCGGCAAGCGTCTTTTAAATACAGGCTCTCTTTTACCGCCATTGTTAGTGCGTTTAAATAGAGGAGCATTGTTAATACGTAAATATGTCAAAGAGCATACAAAGAATTAACGGTGACGCTCACAAACCTCTGTCTTTCACGCCAAGCTTCTTTTTTGCGTTTTCTTTTCCTTTACTTGGACATCCATTTAAATGCGCATGCGCAGGCATAACCGGATTCAATCACACTCTTGTGATCCATTTCTATTGTCACAAGCTACTTTCACCTTGTTTCTCAATAAGAATACTTTCTCGATTCCTGCCATTTCTAAATTTATGCACGCCAAGCACCACTCGAGAGGCAAGGACGAAGAATATCATGCTCTCTTTAAGTTCATAGCAATCTCTGGGAAACTTCCCTGAGTTGATGCCATCACAGTAGTTCCGATGACGTCACCTTTTAAGCTTGACGTCATTTCCAGAAGAAAAGATGGAAAAGAAGAGACACCCAGTCGCGCGACCTTATTTCAAGCTATTATTATTATTATTATTATTATTATTATTACGAAAATGACAATTATGTACAACAGGCGAAGCCACTGAACTGTGATAACAAAAACCATTTTAATGGCAAGAAAAATCACTTCTTTTGTCCTTTATTGCCAGCAGACATTAATATAACTGAAGACGAAAATTTTTCGGATTATTATTATTATTATTATTTGTTCTTTTTTGAGAGTTTTCACACCGACGTTAACTGATTCTTTCTCACTGGAGTTTGAGTGACAACAAGTCCTCTCAAGTTACCAGGACTTTTCTCAGTATTCTTGTCGATCTCAATAATGCAGTAGTTTGTATGGTCTCCACTTGTCTTGTTATTTTCAAGTCCTACTGTCCTTGTATCAATCCTTTGGTGACTGTACTAAGAGCACCTATTCCAATTGGTATAATCGTCACTTTCATGTTGCACAGCTTTTTCATTTCCTTAGCATGGTTGATGTACTCTTCCCTCTTTTCACATTCTTTTAATTTCACTCTGTGGTCAGCTGGGACAGCAACGTTCCCAATTCGGCAACTTCTCCGTCTTTTTATTTTTTTATTTTTTATAAGATCTGGTCGTCTGGCCGAGATTAGGTGATCCGTTTGTATCTCAAAATCTCTGAGGAGTTTGTGTCATTCTCCAGGACAAATGTTGGGTTGTGTATATACCATTTGTTCGTATGGTCAAACTTCAACTTCTTGCACAATTCCTGATGAATCACCTTGCCAACTCTGTCATGCCAAGTCTTATACACTTTCTGTGTTAATTTGCTGCATTCGCTTATTATGTCATTGATCGTTTCGTCTCCATCACCACATAATCTACATCTGCTGCTTTTTTACGTCTTATCAACTCTCGTTTTGATATGATTAGTCCTTATGGCGTTGTTTTGAGCTGCTGTTAGAAGAGATTCAGTTTCTCTCTTAAAGTTTCCTTTTCTTAGCCACGTTCACGTTTTCTCGTGTGGGATGTCGCTTGCTAGTCTCTTAAAACGTCCATAGAGTTGTTTTTCTTCCCACTTTTATTTTCTGTTCCACTGGTCGTCGTGTCGTTAGTATTGTTTCTGGTGACTGTAATCAGTCTTCCTCTGCGCTTTTCTATGTAATCCTCAAGTAATTGTATCAATGTGTCCACGCTGTCTTCAATGCTGGCAAGTCCTCTTCCTCCCACTCTTTGTAAAACATATAGTCTGTCAACGTCATCTCTGTGATACCTTGAGCATGGTCATTAGTTTTCTTGTTCTCTGGTTCATTTGTTTAAGTTCTTCTTGAATGTTACGAGGGAGCAGCCCAGATATTTATCCCTTTGTCAAGTTTCCTGCTATAGAGTTTTGTTTCGAGTAATTTTCTGACTCTTCTGAGATACTCTTTTTTAATTTTTTTTTATTTACTGTTGTTTGTTGGTGTCAACTTCCAATATCCCCAAGTATTTGTACGTTTCTTTTTCTCCGAGCGTTCTGACTTGATTTGGTAGTTCGACTCCTTCCATTATTTGTCATTTGCCACTTTTCTTTACTAGCATGGCGCATTTTTCTATGCCGAATTTCATTCCTATATCTTGACTGTATATTCTCACAGTTTGTATTCGGGTTTCCAATTCGTTTTCGTTTTTGGTTGTGTTAGATCTTTTCCTGCGATTTACTGAGTTTGAATCCGGCAGTGCATTTCTTAATGATGTGGTTGAGTGGCATCATGGCTATCACAAATAGTAATGGTAATAATGCATCTCTTTGGAATATGCATCTTTGGATTTTTACGTCTAATTTTGTCCTCCTGCTGTCAATTCCACTCTCCAAGTTTGCATGGTTTCTCGATAAACTGTACGGTTTGTACGGTTTGAGACAGTGTAGTATCCAGCTTTGCGGGACCATATCGTAAGCTTTTTTTGTAGTAACTCCAGGCTATAGCTAGATTTTTTCGTCTCGTCTTACTTTCGTTGGGGGGGGGGTGATCTATATCAAGTAGTTCTTCTGTGCCTCTGGTTCTCTGGCTGCATCCTTTCTGTTCTTCATGGAGGTTCCCACAGCTTATCAATGAGTTGCAGATCTCCTCCCTAATTTGTGCTGTTCATATTTTCAACATCATCAGTAGGCACGTTATAGGTCTATAGTTGGTTAGGGCAGTTCCTTTGAGGGGGTCTTTTTGGATTAGAGTGTGCTTCCCTTTGGTCATCCATTCGAGTATCTCAGTTACTGCATGCATTTATTCATTTCAGTAGCAAGTTTGTCGTGTATGGAGGTGAATTTTTTTAACCAAAATCCGTGTATGCCATCAAGTTTCAGGGTTTTTCAGTTTGCTATTTTTTAAGTGTTGTCTTGAGCCCGTCTGGGTGTATGTTTACGCGAAATTTTTTAAATATTTGTCGCTGACAGCATTTTATCATTGGGTTATTTTATTTATTCAAGGCAACTTTTTCTACACAGAGTATAAGATTAAAAGTAAGAGACAGAATCATATTTTTCACAAATATTTTAGACAAGAAAATTCTTAAAAATAAATAAAGATCACATATTTAAATTAGACAGAAGAAAATCACTTATTGTTATTATAAACTATAATTACAAATTTATCAATCATATCACAACACAGATGTCTTAATCGAATTTTCATTTCAAGGTCCATAGCTGATAAATAAAAATTCTGCGCCGACGGAAGCTGTTCAAATTTTAGCTGAGACTGTAACTCACTTCTCATTTATGCTAATGGGATTGGCACAATGCTACATCTTAGAATGAATGCCGTCACCCCACTCGCAGTACCCAGGTGACATGCCTGGAGACAGTATGAAACTTGCTTATTTCACAAAACATCTTAACAGAATGAAATTATGAATCCTTGTCAGACAGAATCTTCATGTACTATAACTTAATACATTTTAGCTTTTATCTGCTTCTTAGCCTTCGTAATAAATTTGATTATTTTTTAACCAAACTGAAAATCTGAGTTCTTAAAATGTCAGTCACGAGATAAAATTACAACGTTGGCTTAAAAGTGGCTACCGAATACCGCAATTTTAGTTGTTTTATTTAACAACTCCCGTACCAACTTGATCATTAGCTTTGAAAAGTTGTCCGAAGATATGAGAAATCAGGAATAATAGCGTAAACTTAATGAAACATTATATATATATATATATATATATATATATATATATATATATATATATATATGAGAGAGGAGGGTAAAGACGTCATAGCTGATAAAAAGAAATAATCTCTAATATCAAAAAAAAATGTTGAAAAAATATAATACAGTATTAGATTTAAGACTGTTAGAGAGGAATCATTTAAAGGTTTTTAAAAAATCTTTTTTATGATATTTCGGGGAAACCTTTCTTCTTCTGACGATACAAAAATGACCAAGAAATCTGTGTGATGTCGTCAACAAGAAGAAAGTCCGAATTGAGTCGTCATGTGTTGCTGTTTGGTTCATGGTTGGAAGATTAGGCGTCTAAGTTGCAGATATGTATCTATCTGTTTGATGTGAAATTTCATTTTGTTGTTCAGGTTCCCCTGAGATGCTTGTGGCTTAAGTGTTAGTATCCTTTTAAGGAAATATTGTCATTCCGTATTAAGTTTGAGTTTGTTTCAGTGTTATATTTTGAATCTGCCTTGTTTATTTATTTGGATTTTAGCGGACATATTAGATGAGTTATATTGGGTTATTATTTATTTGAATTGTATCGATATCCTTTTAAAAAGCTCATATCTAAATCAAGTTCATGTTTGTGGATCTATTTTATTTTTTTTGTTTTCTACTTTCGTGTACGGAAGAGAACCGTGTATCTACTTCAGACGCATTTGATGTTGTTCAAAGTGTGTCTAGGAAGATTAAAGTGTTTGGCCACAGGGGATTGTGGTGATTTTTCGCGGATAGCTTGTTTGTGGTTATTGAATCTAAGGTGGAAGTGGATGCCTGTTTCCCTGACGTAAACTCCATTGTTGTATTTAGTGTAGAAAATGTAGTATATTACGTCGGGGCAATCACAAAAAAGAATTGGGCGTCGGATTGGTGTTAGGTATGGTAAGAGACCAACATAAACTAAAAAGTAATAAAAATCTGACCTTTTTACTCTCGTTTCATTACTATCAGTTTCATGTATCAATTCTATCGTAGAAAACACAATCATCAAATGGAATTTTGTTTTAATTTTGTTTTGAATGAAGACAAGTAGACAATTTATGTCATAAAGTGATGATCTCTAGACGATACTTTTTGATCAGCAGTTTTTGGTGAGATACAGGATTGTGAAAGTGCAGCACTCTTTAAGCTCGCTATGCTAAGCTCCCTGCAACTTTTTCTTGCTTCCTAAACTATAAATACGATTGTGCAGCTTTCTACTAAATCAAAAGAGGGGAGTCAGAGTTACTCCGACTAACGGAAAACCACCTGGAATAGATGTGTATGGGAAACTTGTTGCAGAAAACCGTCGAGAAGAGATATGGAAGCAGAAAATGGCCGAAAGTAGACATGGTAGATGGTTTTAAAAGAGAAATGAATGCAATAGGTAGAGATGTGTTTTTATTTATTGCATTTTCTACACAAAAGTCACCCTATCTACGTATAACATTGCTTTCACATGTCTTTATTTATGAAGGAATTACAAAAATACCTGGCATTGTGTTATATAGTTATTTACACGTTCATGCAGCATCACAATGTTACAACAACAAAGACAGACGCATGAAGGTAAACGCCGGAAGACTTCTTTAACAACATTTTACCTCTCACTTTATTTCTAAGGTTTGCGTTTGAGAGGGTGCTGGAGACCGAACATAAACTTCATATTTTGACCCCACTGTTATGACCGTCACGTTGTGTCTTTCTTGTTCTCTTGATGTTGGGGTCTACTCCATCGGGGGTTTCCGAGGGCCCCTCGGTCGGGTGTGGCCTTCCTTACCACATCTGGTCTCTACTGTCTGGAAGTCTGCTGGCAACTGCTTTGGCACCCAAAACTCAACTGAGTTAAATAATAATTCAACGCCCACACGATCGCCTACTGGATCTTTGAAATCGAATGTTTAATCGTCATCAAGCGGAAATAACTGTCATGCAGTTCAGAGGTTACTCTCTTCCGGTGCATCACTGTAGTGGCACAATGAAACCTTCACCTTGTCCCACCTCATAAGCCTTAATCCGCCCACGCGATCTCTTTCGATTACTGGCCATTGGAATGTGTCACTTCCTTCCGGTGTATCACCTTGGAATAGCATTTTTGGGCTGGGTCGAAGGTCAAAATATAACAATTGTCATCAGTACAAATATGGGGGATGTTCTTAAGCCATATTATATGCTTCATTCTTCGTTGCATTTTTCGTGGTGGTGTGTTGATTTTGTTTTCCTTAACTTTTTGAAAATTATTGATTTGGTTGGATTTTACGACATATCAATGCCAAACCCCTTTTATACATATATACATATTAAATGGTCAAACTGTTCGATTTCAAACAATTCAACATAAGTCATTTGTTTGCATAGAGTTTAAATGTCAAACAGTCCTATTTGACCCATAGAAAGGACCCTATGAGATACTTCCACTTAGAGTCTGAGTGGACCAGGGAGCAATGGCAATGAAAAAGTCATCCATATTCCCCAAATATCCAAAGCCGGAGTCTCACCATCAGATAGTTTAATGTCATATACAGGACAATGGAAACTATTGAATTTCCAAGGGCCAAAACTGGAAGTAAAATGTCACAAGTAATATTATTCTTATTTGTCTCACTTTTGTACTTATTGAGTGAGAGAAAAAGATGCAGACAGGCAAAGAGACAAGCAGGAATAGACGTGTTGAATACAAGCTCACATGAGGATTGATAACGCAAAACTCTTAATCGTGAATTTTTATCCTGCTTTATTATTTACTCCTTCTCGAGTTTTCCACACTAGCGTTAACCAATAGTTTATCACTGGAGTTTGAGTGATAGCAAGTCTCCCCAAGTCTCCAGAACCCTTCACAGTATTCTGGCCAATCCCAACAATGCTGTAGTTTGGATGGTCTCCACTCATCCTCTTCTTTCCAAGCACTCTAGTTCTTGTACTAATCCGTTAGTGACTGTAACAAGAGCACCAATTACAATTGTTATAACCGTCACTTTCATGTTTCACATGTTTTTAATTCCCTAGCAAGGTCCAGGTACACTTATCTTTTCTTTTTTTTTTTTTTCGTTTTATTTCAATTTTACTCTGTATTCATCTGGGACAGCAAAGTTACAATTCGACAAGTTCTTTTTTTTTCTTTTTTCTTTTCTTTGATTATTACTAGGACTGGTCATCTGGCCATGGTTAGGTGATCCGTTTGTATCTCAAAATCTCAGAGGAGTTTGTACGTCTCATTATCCAGGACAAAGGTTTGGTTGTGCATATACCATTTGTTCGTAAGGTCAAATTTAAATTTCTTGCGCAATTCCTAGCAAATCACCTTGCCCACCCTGCTGTGTCTAGTCTTATACTCTTTCTGTGTTAATTTGCTGCATTCGCTTATTATGCCATTGATCGTTTCGTCTCCATCATCACATAATCTACATCTGCTGCTTTTTTACGTCTTATCTATTCTTACTTGGATATGATTAGTCCTTATAGCGTTGTTTTGAGCTGCTGTTAAAAGAGATTCAGTTTCTCTCTTAAGATTTCCCTTGTTTAGCCTCATCCAAGTTTTCACGTTAGTCACTTAAAATTTCCATAGAGTTATTTTTCTTCTCATTTTTTTTCTGGTTATTTTTTTTCTGTTTTTTTGTTTTGTTTTTTGTTTTTTTTTAGTTTTCTGGTTATTTTTGTTCTGTTGATCATCGTGTTGTCAGTATAATATCTGGTAGCTGTAATCAGTTTTCCTCTGCGTTTTTCTATTTTAGTCTTCGAGTCGTTATATCGATGCGTCAAGTTCTCTGGTCAATTTCAAGAATGGTCCTGAGTATCTTACGAGGGGGCCAAGCCCAGGTATTTATCCCTTTGACAAGGTTCCTGCAGTATAGTTTGGTTTCGGGTAGCTTTCTCGTTCTCCACAGATACTCTTTTTTAAGTTAGTTTTTTGGGGGTTTTTTTTCATCTCCCCTTATTTGATGGAGTCAGTTTCAGAAGTATTTGTAAGTTTCTTTTTCTCCAAGCCTTCTAATTTTTTTCTATCGTTTCCTGCTTTTCATTATCAGCATAGCTCATTTTTCTATGCCAAATTCTCTCTTTATGTCCTGACTGTATATTCTCTCTGCATGTATTAGGGTTTCCATTTTTTTTTTTTTTTTTGACAAAGTTTGATTTCGTCCAAGTACTTTAGGTGATTGATTTTTCTTGCGATTTATGAAGTTTGTATCCGCTTATACATTTCCAGAATGCGTGATCGAATGGCATCGTTGCTATTACGAATAGTAATGGTAATAGTGCATCCCACTGAAATATACCTCACTGGATCTTTGCTTCAGCTAAACTCTTCCCTCCTGCTGTCAATTCTACTCTCCAGGTTTTCATGGGTTTCTCGATAAAGTTTATGACTTTGTCTGATATCTTGTACAGCTTTGCAGGACCATATCGTATGCATTTTTTGTCAATCCACGCCATAGCCAGATTTTTTCCGTCTCGTTTTACTCTCGCTGAAGATGTGTTGAACAATATATAGGAGCTCACCTGTCCTTCTGCATCCTTTGCAGCATCCCTCCTGTTCCTTAGGGAACAGTCCGCGGCTTATTAACGAATCATAAATGTCCTTCCTAATTTGTGCCGCTAGTATGTTCCCCATCATCGGCGGTTCCATTTTGGGGGTCTGTTTCTCGTAAGCATCTGTTTATTTCAATAGCTCGTCTGTAATGGATGGAAGTGAACTTTTGAAACAAGAATCCATGTATGCCATCAAGGCGTGGAGTTTTCCAGTTTGGTATTTTTCTGAGTGAATTAATGTGTATATTCGCAATAGGGATATTATTAACCTTAACCGTCTCCATTCGCAACAACGTTAACCACCCAGCAAAAAAGTAAACTTAATTTTTCTCAAAGATATACTAGATATATTTACCTATAAAACGAATTTTCAATTTTTCCATTTATATATATATATATATATATAACAACGTTATATCTAATTTATTACTGATTTACTAACATGTCCCTAGTTTCTACAATAAAATTCGAAGTAATTTCGTTAGCCATATATATACAGCAATTACTCTGCACTTTTATGAAGCGCCTCGAACACACACACACGCGCACATATATATACATATGTACGTCTGTGCATGTTTAGATAGATAGATAGATAGATAGATAGATAGATAGATAGATAGATAGATGTGCTTTTATTAATACAGCAAATTTTTAGAGAGAAATAGAAATCGACAATGATTCATCACAGATTTTGTCTATAGTTTAAATTTGGGTAATTATTATGCATGTATGCCGTGGAATTTCCACATGTACAATTATTATATGTATAAGTGTTTCAATGAGCGCATTCTTACTACACACGTTACGAAAGCTTGGCTACAAAACAAATAAAATAAGAAGCGGAAGATAAACAACTTTTTAAAAAATCTCGTTCGAAACTCAACGGTAAGAAAGAATTAAGACCAAATCATAAAGATCACGCGTGAACAAACGAGACGTGTGGCTCCGAGTTAACAAGATTATTAGCAACTCACTCGAGTATTACTCGTCTCGTTGTACGAAGAAAAAATTGTCGTCCAGAAGAAAAGAAGATTTTGTTTGGCCTTCGAATTTGCTAATCTGACAAAACAAAATCTTTTAAGAATATTTTGTTTGTTATCTGTTTGTTTTTGTTTTTGTTTTTGTTTTTTGTTTTTGTTGGGAGGTTGTATGTTTGTTGTGTTTTCTTTCTTTCTTTTTTTATTTGCTCTTATCACAAAAACAGATGAATATGAAGATTTTTCCTCAAAGAGGAAAAACAGCGTTTTCTGTTGGTCTTTTTTTCTATTACTGCTTTTATTTCTTGTCTTATATATATATATATATATATATATATATATATATATATATATATATATATATATATATATATATATATAAGTACATTCGTTAAAGACATTCACGTTATTTGTCATTTTTTTCTGTTAATTTGTATACAAGCAGAGTACCCGTAGAAAATGAAGGGACTATATACAAATGGATCAACATTTCTGACAAGAACTGACTAGAACTGACAACAGTGTAGTACCTGTGCTCTCTCTCTCTCTCTCTCTCTCTCTCTCTCTCTCTCTCTCTCTCTCTCTCTCTCTCTCTCTCAGCTCAAATGAACGTTCCCCAACCCTCTGCTTATGGTCAGTATGGTATGTATACCGTTTGCCTAAAATCAAAGTCTCGCTCCCCGGCACTTCTGCCAAAGATCAGTATTGTATCTGTGCAATATATTGTCCCTGTTCATATAGTTCTGCTTGTCTGTCTGTTTATATATTAGGTGTGCAAAAGTTTTCAATGATTTTTTAAAATTAGAAACTAAATACACATATGTAAGTTCTTTTTGCTATTCTTTTTTTAAATTCTAGTGGCATTTTTATCTCACTTTTATTCAAGCCATCAAAATGCAACCCTGAGTAAAACGGAAATAAAAGAAATTCGAACCCACGTCTTTTTTTGCTTCTGTTAAAGCCTGGTTTAAATCACCAGATACGCTTACTAACTGAGCTACGAGAACTCTGTGAACCGACAGAAGATCGAATTTAAGCTTTAGGCCCACCATATCGCACAAATATCTGATCAGTTTCTATTTTTTAAAAACCTAATTTTCTTCTAAACGAACGATATCAAGATATTTTTATTTCTGACGGAAGATTATGAAATAAATTATTATTTATTACCAAACTCAACTGTATTAAAACTTTGTAACCAGTATTAAAACTATGTTGTTGTTTTTTTTCGCTGAAGTCTTCTTTTTAGCTCTCTTAAGACTGCTAGATGTATTCTAGCCTATCTCAGTAAATCTATGGTCTTGGTGGTGTCGAATCTTCCTATGCTCTCATGTTGCCATAGTGTCTTTTCAAGACCTTGAAGGACCGTTCCAAAGGTACCGACTATACCGAGTTTTTTTTTCAGTTTTTTGGTAAGATTCAAGTGTTTGTCTATCTTTTCGTTTTCTTTTATTTTCACTCAATGATCCGCTGGAACGGCAAAATCTGCCAAGTGACAAGTTTATTTCTTCTGGTTAATTTAAATTCGGTCAGGTCTTTTGACTGGGAATAAGTTTTCTGTTTGTATCTCAATGTTTCTCAGACTTTCATGAGACTCATTTTCTTGGACAAACTCTTGTTTTTGTCAGCATGGCCAAATTCTAGTCTCTTGCACAATTCCCAGTGGATCACTTTTATCACCCAGTCTTGTGCTCCCTTTCATCTATTTCGCAGCATTTTGTGATTAACTGTTTCTTTTCAGTGACCACTTTACCTAAACTTGCAATTCTACTGTGTATTTTCAATTTTTGCTTTAGCATTCGAATATTATTATTATTATTATTATTATTGTCATTAGTATTTATTTTCAGTTCTATTTTCGATTTTTTACAATCCTTCAACGGGTCTTTACCAAAGTAAGCTAGTGATTATATGCATTTTAAGAATTCATGTTATTTTTCTTTCTTTCTTTCTTTTTTCTTTTTTTTTTCTTTGTTTTTTTTTTTATTGCTGCCACTTATGGGTGATATTTTTCACTCCCATTGATGGTACGCTCCTAAGAATATGAGCAGTTCTACAAGTCCATATTGGCTGGAACAGCCAGGTACCTTGTTGATGTTTATCTGCCCCTTTTTTATCATTAGGGCTCCCACTCTTACTGGCTCGGTATTCGTTTTAAGATGCCACATTTTTTTTCAATTTCTATCTCCAGGTCTTTATATCTACTGATTTTATTATATTCTTTGATTGATCTGTTATAATCTGTTGGCGCTGATATATCAATGAGAAGATACGTTTTCTTTTATAGCCTTTAATCACTATATCTGGACAATTGATTTTTATTTTTCTATCACTTTCGATACATAAGACCCAGAGAATAGTAGCGCCTTTCGCTTCTGTTTTTGGTTTTGGTTGGTGCTTATACCATTTTTACGATCCAATATTCCATAGTAAATGACTTACTTCCCAATGAATATAATGTCATATTTTATCATACTTTTTTGTATTCTTTCGCTGTTAAAATTGGGCAACCGGATATTAAGTTATCAATTCTGTGATAATTTCTAGTTAGTAGTCTCTGGTCTTGTGCTGCTATTATTAACCGCTCTGTCACTACTTTAGGTCCAGCACTTTTCCGTCATCGATTAGTTTTTACAATATCTATATCGACATTTCTAATTCTTTGTGCGTATCATACATAAAGGGGTTTTTGGTTCAAGGCGTTTTTTAATTGATTTAGTCTTTGAGTTTTTTCTTTTTTTCTTTATGCTTTTACTGCTTCTATTGCTTCATCTTTTACATCTCTTTCTTTTGATATGAAGTTGAGATGATCGGCAAACTTATTACTTTTTATATTAATTCGATATTTTTTATCTTTTGCTTCTCGGGTGTGTTTACTAACTATAGTATCCAATCTGTTGTCATATCTCAGTACTTCTTTAATCTTATGGTGGCTATTCTGTTGGTCAATTCTAGTTGAATTAATTCTCTTTCATCCTTTTCTCTCTTGACGTTCTATTTCTGCTCTTAGATGAGGCAATCTGTGACTGGTTATTAGTTTCCTAACTTTTTATTTCAGCTAACGTCCAAACTGTAAGTCAATACGAATGTTGCCAGGATGTTGATTGGTACAACTTTATTTTTTGCATTCAATTCTGTTCTTGATATGGCTTGTATTCTCCGACAGAATAATTTTCTTATTTTTTTTCTATGATATTCATTTCATTCGTTTCATTAACTTTTAAATATTTATAGATTTTATTGTATTTTAACTCTGTAATTTCCGTGTTTATATGTAGAGTGATGTTTTCGACTTTCGCCCATTTGTATAAACGAAATTGCATCACTATGTCGTTTCTAAATCATTTTATAGTGTTTAGTAGACCTTCTAAATCGTCATCATTTTTTTGCATACAACTTTAAATCCTCCACATAGAATAAGTTGTTAATTTATAATAGTTTTCTCATATCAATCTCAAAACAAAAAATTCTATATAAAACGAGTGGAGAAAGTGAATCTCCTTGGAAGATAACCTTTTCTCATGGATTAATCTGAGTCTGATATGCTACTTTTCGACATTGTTTTTTAGAAATGTTATTATAATTGCAGATATCTTTAAAATGTTTACAACGTTGAGAATCTATTTGTGGGATATGAAAATGTTTTTTGTAGTCAATCCAAGTTATAGTGAGATTTTCCTTTTGGGATCGGCAATTCTCGGTGACCATCTTGTTTATGAAGAGCTGATCTTTTCAGCCATATGATTTTTTTCAGCCATGTGATCTTTTCAGCCATGTGATTTTTTTCATCCCTTTTGTTTTAAAGGGAATATGTCCTTATATCATATAAGTTTGACCATTTTCTCCTTTTCAATCGATTTTATCATTTTATAAATTTTAGGAAGACATAAGATTTGTCAGAAGATTTTTGTTTTTTCTAGGTTCTTTAATGATTTCTGGAATTAGTTTCCTCATTAGTTGATGTGTGAACGATAGGTGGGGGAGCCAAAAGTTTGTTATTTTACCTATTCCAGGTGACTCCTATTTACATGTACATTTAAGTGTATATATAATCTCTTCTATTGTAATATCATCGTACATTTTTATAAGTGCCTGTTATATTTTTGAATTACGTTGCTTTTTTTGTTACATGATTTCTGATAGCTTTATTTTTTTACTCCAAAATGATTTAAATTCTTCAATTGTGGGGTTCCTTTACATTCATTGTCTCTTTTTCTATTTCTTGATTTAATTTTTTGGTGGGGTTGCCTTGAAATAGGTTGGTTGGATTTTTTATAGCATATTAACTTTTGTAGGTTATTTAACGCCAAATCCATTTTTATGCAAATAGTCAGTTCTATTCCAAACAATTCAGTTAAGCATGAGTACACAGTTTAATTATCAAAAACATTTCTATTTCAAATAATTTAGTTTATTCACACAGTTCTAATTCAGCTAATTCAGTTTAGTATAAATATAGATTTTGTTTACACATAATTGAATGTCAAAACAGTTCTATATTAAACAATTCAGTTTAGCGTAAGTACAGTTTCAATGTCAAAAACAGTTCAATTTCAAATAATTCAGTTTAGCATAAGCACGCAGTTTAAATATAAGTACCGTTTAATTCTCAAAAATATTTCTATTTCAAGCTATGCACTTTAGTCAAACAGTTCTAATTCAAACAATTCAGTTTATCATAAGTATACAGTTAGTTCTATTTAACCCATAGATAGGGCTCTATCAGATGCTACCATTCCGGGGCCAGAGTGGACCTGGGAGCAATGGAAATGAAGGGGTACTCCGCATTCCACACAGCTCCAGCATCACTAGAATCTCACCATCAGAGGTGCAGTCGGTGTATTCTACAGCCCCAGCCGACTGGGCAATACGCAGAGTTAATGTCAAAACAGTTTTATTTCAGATAATTCAGTGTAACATAAGTACACAGTTGAGATGTCAAAACAGTTCTATTTCGAGCAATTCAGTTTAGCATAAATACGCAGTTTAAATGTCAAAACATTTCTATTTTAAACAATTCTGTTTAGCATAAATGCACAGTTTAAATGCAAAAAACAGTTAGCACAAGAAACCATGGTTTAGTTCTATTTGACCCATAGATAGGACCCTTATCAGGTGCTACCACTCCGGGCGAAAGTAGACGAGGGAGTGATGGCAATGAAGGGCTACTCCAAAGCTCCAGTATTCCACAAAGCTCCAGCACCACTAGAATCTCACCATCAGATTGTTTAATGTCACATCCAGGACATTCGTAGGCGGGGGGGTCTAAGCCCTCTGCAAGAAATATTTTGTTGCGTCTGAAGAATTTTATTCGTTTTTCATATCTTCGGATACGTTTGGCCTTAAGTTGGATCTTTTGCTTTACTTTTCCTTTTATTATTAGGATCTAATCAATTAACTTGAATTTTCCTTGCTTTCCTAGTTTTCATTTGGATATTCTCACTCATTTCATCAAGTATGGATATTTCTCCTGTCTCTTCCTCTATTTCTTTTTTATCCCTAATTTCCATTAGGATATTATATATATATATATATATATATATATATATATATATATATATATATATATATATATATATTGTTTAAGTCCATTTTGTTTATGTGTTATGGTTACTTGGTTTTCTACTGTAGCAGTTGAATTTATTATTTCATTTAAAATACTATGATTTGGTATAAAGTCTTGTAAAAGATCTTCTATGGCATAGTTTTGTCACCTTTACCTACATTAAGTTATTTTTGTCATTTCTTAAAATTGTTTTAAGGTATTCTGTCTTTCATATCAATATTGATTACCTTAGCAAGTTCTCTGATTATATTTTGTTTCATTTCGTCAATTTTAATCTTATTTTATCTGTAGTCTGGGTTTTCTATTTGAGGTTAACTATTCTCTAATTATTCCTTTTCTCTTGCAATCATTGCTTGATTGTTTTAATTTATTATCTGTTTCCTTTACTGTGTTCATTTCAAGTGCTACACTTATTTCGTTGAATATCAGCAACTATCTGTTCTTTGATATTATCCTTTTCAGAATCTGTTAAGCAGTTGCTTTGAGAGATAAATCTTTTCACATTGACAAGTTTATTGAGATATAAGTGTGTATCTGTACATTTGATCATTTCTTATCATATATTGTTGGTTCATTGAGTTGTATTTCTTCATGATAGTTTTTTTTTCAATTGTATACAAGAACACGTATAATATTTCTTTATAAGCCTCTTTTGACCATTTTTTAATTGTGCTTTTATATTTTATAGAACCGGGAAATTCCCAATACTGACAACCAATAAGGTTGTCAGAATTGGGAATTTCCCGGTTCTATAAACTAGTGAAATGTGTTAAGGATTTTGTTTTAGCAGCTAATTTTTCGATCCGAACCTGATTCATCATTGGGTGACATAGTCCTTTTTATCCACCGGAAGACTGAAACGGAGTGTATCATAAAGAGTTGTTTTCATATCTGGTTTTGGTGTATTTTATTCTTATTGCTAAAAGGTGTTTTTGTTTTGCTGACACCATCAGCAGAAAAATATTCTATCATCATATTTATTAATAATCCATAAAGAAAGAATTTATGTTATCTTATGAATTATATAATAGATTTACGTGTTTCGAATTCAAAGGAGTACAACGTGCCCGCTTGAAGCTTCAAAGAAAAAGTTTACCTGTCCCCAAAAGACTCCAACATATTTCACGTTGTAATTAACTGTAGGGAAAACATTCAAGATAAATTCAACGTAATAATTTAATCTTAGACAATATTAAATCGGATTTTTTTCATTTAATTTTTATTGTTTTGTCCAAAATTAATTTTAAAAATGAACAAGAAAATAAACAGAAGTATGAATTATTTCCGTTTAGAAAGAACGGTGATTTGTACCTCACTCTCTAGTTCTCTTTACTTCAAATATTACACCTCATATATTGAATGTCATATATTGCACCTCATGTATTGCATGTCATAAAGTTAGTGTATTCTAAGCCCAGCCAACTGAACTGTTTTTATATATGTATTTACCCAACCCCTTCGCCACGATCAAAATGGGATATAAAGTCAACTTTAAAGCGAAGTAAAGCTGGTTGACTAGTTGCCCAACCAAGATTGAAGAACCTTATCTACCCTACAATTTACTCATTGCTTTGGGGAGTATAGACTTTCCCGTGGTCATTTGCTCGAAGTGAAACAAAAACAGCCTCGTCCTGAATTTGAACTTGGGTTACCGATTCAATTTCCAACGACGACAACCATTAAACTAAGGCAAATTTCATGTTTAAGAATAAATAATTGAATTGACTGGTGGAATCTGATCGGCCATTGTCCAACGATGCTCAACAAAAATGGCACAAATTTAGTTTTCATATTGTATTTTTATAACTTTTTTATTTTTTTAAATCTGATGACGCAAATTTGTCTCGGATAAACAAGTATCCATGGTCTTGGCATTAAATCTAATAAGTAATTTTTCTTACAATTTTCTTCCATGGTCGTTTCCTACTACGGAAGAAAATTGTAAGAAAAATGTAAGAAGATATGTGACACCAGAAAGAGCGGGAAAAACGCCAATAAAACAATACGAGAAAAAGAAAAAAGTTTTTGAACGACAAAAATTCGAACCGGTGTTTAGTAAAGCAAGCGAATAAAGACGCTATTCGTAAATCCATCCAACAAAAAAGAGGAGAAAAAACTGAATAAACAAAACACAAGCATAGAAATCCATTAAGAAATTTGTTGGTTAAGATTTTGTTTCGAGTAAAATGAAAGAAAGAAAAAAAGAAAACGAAACTTTTTATACATACAACAAATATAACCAGCTGTAGAACAATGGTTAGCGTATTCTCTTGCTAGTCGTTAGTAAGTTCAAACCTCACTAGAAGTTGCACTGGAATACTAGCGGGATTGTAAGAACTTATTAAATTATCAGAGCAATTGTTGCAGAGTGACATCAGTATGTTATTTACTTTTGTATTGATCCTTTCTGAAGCTCTGAGAAAATTTTTGGTTGGATAAATTAGAGGAATATTCCTCACCGATGGCTGCGATCAGTATTCAAGTTTTATACTGATTTTCAAGGCATGAAATGTTTTCCAATTAGACAATTTGCAATACAATTCTGGGAGTAACACTTTTACATATTCATTCAATAAAATTCTGTCAACAATTAATAATTGTTTTGCTTGTATTTTACATTTTATTCTTTTCTTTCTTTTTTCTTTTTTTCAGATTTTAGATTTAAAGATGAAAAAATAGTAGTAAAATATTAACAACTACAACAACAACAACAACAATAATAATAATAATAATAAAGATAATAAAGATAATAATATACATCGATACAACGACGCGAAGCGCAGAGAAAGACTGATTACAGCCACCAGAAACAATATAGACAACACAATCATCAACCGAACGAAAATAATCTGGAAACAAAAATAAGAAGAAAAACAACTGTATGGATATTTCAAGCAACAAACAAGCGAAATCTCACACGAGAAAACTAGGACATGGCCAAGAAAGCGAAACCTTAAGAGAGAAATTGAATCAAAATAGCAGCTCAAAACAACGCTATAAGAACTATGTGAAAGTAAAAATAAACAAGACGCAACAAAATAGCAGATATAGATTTTGTAATGACAGAGACGAAACGATCAATCACATAATAAGAGAATGCAGTAAAGTAGTGCAAAGAAAGTATAAGAACAGACACGGCTGGTTGGGCAAGGGGATCCACAGGGAATTGTGCAAGAAGTTTGAATTTACCGATACGAACAAATGGTATATGCACAACCCAGAATCCGCCATGGAAAATGTTTTCTAGAATTTTGAGTTACAAACGGATCATTTATTCTCGGCCAGACGATGAGACCAAGTGATAGTCAACAAAAGAAAAAGGGAACCTGCCGGATAGTAAACTTTGACCACAGAGCAAAACTGAAGGAAAGAGAAAAGAGAGATAAGTACTTAGACCTTGTTAGAGAGCAGAAAAAACTGTGGAACATGAAAGTGACGGTGATACCAATTGTAATTGGTGCACTCGGCACGGTCACCAAAGGACCAGAACAGGGACTGGAGGACTTGGAAATACGAGGATCAGTGGCGACCATCCAAGCTACGGCGTTGTTGAGATTGCCCAGAATATGAAAGAGTCCTGGAGACGTGAGGAGACATGCTGTCACTCAGACTCCAGTGGAAAACCATCAACTAACGTTGGTGTGAAAAATTCTCAAAAGAAGAAGAAGAAGAAGAAGAAGAAAGTGTGACGTGTTTTCGAAGGTCCAAACAAACTGAAAATGTTTTTTAACGGGTTTAAATCGTAATTTATCCATTGATTCTAATTTAGATATCAATAGTAAATATCATTATCAATAATTTTTTGTAATTTGATATATTTAAACATTCCTGATTATAATTTGGATGTGTAAGCTTTAATATTTCATGTATACATCTAATGTAGTTTTTAATTCTAATATTATATTCAAATTTAATTCTTCAGTATAATTATTTTGAATTATAAATTATAAATTTATGTGACGAGAAATATTTGCACATACCCGATAGAAAAATTTCACACTAACTTACCTTGCTAATATTTGAAGAAAATTAACTGTTATTCATTTCAAATATAACCATCACCTGTTGGTTCAATTTTATTTTAAATGAATGGACAATACATTCACGACTGGGCATTTAACCTAAAACATCATACTCTATGTATTCCGAATTAAAATTTTAACCGCTGAAATGAGAGAAAAAGAAAAAAATTCGAAAAAAATGCCAATGAAACATAATAATGATAGTGTAATTGCGGGATGGTTGACTAAAAAATCTTCAAAAATAGCAGAAGAAAAAAAAACAGTAAGAAACTTTTTAAAAAACGTACTAATTTGGTAATCCCCATACCTCCCTATCAAAATAAAAGTGTTTTCCCTTTAAAAAGCCGAAAGAAAGCCGGTCAATCTCTATGGGGGAATGTGCCTACTCTAGAGTGGGGGAATAAAAAATTGGGGGAAGGACAATAAACTGGAAGAGAGGGGATGTATGAAAATCTGCATAATCGTTATTCCAAGAGAGAAAATAGACAAAGTGGTTATAGTATCGGAATAGAAGAAAACCATAGTTGCCGGAACAATGGTTTGGTTTGGTTTTATGGCAAATCAAATATTGTAGGTTATCTAATGCCAAATCCATTTTTAAACATATAAACGGTTCTATTTCAAACAACTCATTTTAGCATAGGTACGCTGTTTAGTTCTATTTGATCCAAAGATAGGACCGTATCAAGTGCTACCACTCCGGGCCAGAGTGGACCTGGGAGCGATGGCAATAAAGCGGTACACTGCATTCCCCAAATCTCCAGCATTATTGGAGCATCACCATCAGATTGTTTAATGTCATAATCAGGACACTCGTTGGAGGAGTCTTACCCTTGTGCAGATATGTAGTCGGTGTATTCTACAGCTCCAATCGACTGAGCTGGGAAGCCTGAAAAAACCTTGTCAAAATGATAGGCCATGAAACATTCATACTGCCAATTAGAAAAGAAAAAGAAAACCAACTTATCCAGGGTAGAGTCCTGCAAGAGAATCCAGATCGTCATAGTCATAAGAGGAAAGAGGAGAGAATGATGACTCCGTTACTCCCTTCCGTACAAGCAGGCTTATTACTTCCACTTACCTTTCGTTGAAGTTTATGCGATCTAAGCTTTTCCTAACACATCTAATTTTTACCCGAAGTTGATGCTTAAGTTAACAGATCAAATTGTGATGCGAAAAAGGCAGACTTGTTTACAATCCCTTCAGTCGCATCGTCTAAATCATTATTCGCGCCAGGGCCAGGATTGCGTCTTACGTTTCTTACCTGTCCACGATGTAATCAGCGTCAAACAGCACCGACAACTTGGGATCGATGTGAACCTTCACATACTCGACGTAGTCCCAAAACATTTGAACCTGCTTGCAATTGTAGAAGGCGCACACAGAAGTTTCTTCCAAACCTCTGCTGCAGCGGACGCAATCGAACATTTCTGCTGTGCATGCTTCGAAGTCCACGTCAGCAAGTGGTAACGCGTTCCGAGCCAACCGTCAGTGAGCGCGAAGATAACCCGCCCAACTCCGCTGAGAGAGAATATCCCCCAATGACAAGCCGAGCTGCTCCTCGCGCAGGTCCGAAACAGCATTCTCCTCTAGAAACCAATGTAGTACCTTTCAAGGTCGTAAAATATCACTGGACCAAGGAAACTTACGAAAGGCCCCTCTACACTTGTAAAGACAACGATTCCCTCTTCGACTTACGTCGGCTTTTTGCCTCAGAAATAGCATCCTACACCTTACATACTCACGCCGAATCTCTTGTCAATGATCGACTCAGAAACACCAGCGTTTCAGCAAGCCAATGGTTTTTCAAGTCTGACATCCTCTAGTCCCCATTACAAGGCAGTTAGTAACAGAATCGTCTGCGAACCATTGGCCGATCCCTCTACCACAGGAGTGAAAGAGCTACTCCAAGGCCAAAAACTGATCCTAAGGCAGAGGGCGCTCAGCAACCATAAAGGATCAGAGGGAAAATGTCCACCCTATCAAATGCCTTGGACTGATCCAAATTGGCGCGACTTCCATAGACGTTAAAATCTCCAAACCAAACGCAAGTTGTTTTAGATTGATCTTCGCTACATAGCGTAGTTCTACTCAATTCCGATCAGATCACTTGCAACAATCTGCAAGCGGTTCGCTAAGACCCTGGCCAAAATCTTACTCTGTGTTTAGCTGAGTGATGGGCTGGTAGTAACCTCGTTCCTCCTCTAAATGCCTGCCAGCTTTCTTCGGCAATATGATCACACCCAGGGATGATTCCTTCAGCAACACTTCAGTCAGAAAAGACACCATCTGCGATATTCTCAAGTTCAACTCTGGTGACTTGCTGAGACCGACCTGCTTCAACGCGTCACGGACTTCACATATGTCACACTCCCCC
This sequence comes from Sepioteuthis lessoniana, assembly GCA_963585895.1. Taxonomy (NCBI): domain Eukaryota; kingdom Metazoa; phylum Mollusca; class Cephalopoda; order Myopsida; family Loliginidae; genus Sepioteuthis; species Sepioteuthis lessoniana. The sequence goes on along the minus strand of OY757937.1, from coordinate 19,373,029 downwards.
CCCACAACTAGCTTCTTCCGCTCCGCCCCCCTCTGCATAGGAAGTCAGCTAGTTGTGAAAATCCGAGATACCTTTGCAGTTCTTCTTTGCGTACATTCGCATCGATCTTCACCGCTTCTTTGGATACTCTGCTTAGCCTAATTCTAACTACGAATATCTAATTTCGCTCCAGGTTTAGCATCGCACTCAAGGAGGCTAGCTTGTTCTACTTCTATGTGATCCTCCATCCATCGCCCAGGTCAACTTATCATCTATGGACAGTGCCATATCTTCCCTTTCTAGTGCGATATTTAATGGTGAAGTACTTGATACAATGCTTTAGTAATCGCCCTCACAAACGCTCACTGAATTAGGTTTTCCCGCCGGTCCTCAAAGTCATATATCTCCCGCAAAGAGATCTTTAACTTCCAGTATCCGGTCATCTAGGCCTATTAGCGCAGTCCAAGCAAGCCAAAATGAGTTTGTTATCAGCGATCTTTAACCAGTGGAACAAGACATGAAATCTGTCAGTTCTTCTAACACTCTAACAAAATAGAATCTACTAGGATAAGAGGGTGAACTATGTGATCACGTCTACATCTCCTTCCCTTGGTGATCTAAACGAAATCTGTATATCAGTAGAACTCAGCCATCAGATCGATCAGACCAAACGGACCCGCCAGCACCTAGCTAGACCCAATCTAACTTGGCGTCAAGGATCGCATTTCAATCCAGCACGGAAACTAGTCGTTCCGGAGCCGAGAGGAACACCCCCTCAAAAACAAATAAGCTTCCAAGACAATTAGACGCGTAAATTATAATCACCTAGAATTTGTGACTTTTCACATCTGTCACAAACAATCAGCCCTCTTCACCTGAAAACAACATTAATATCCGCTTCCTGCCTAAGACCCCTCTCACCATGAGCAAATACTGAAAGGATGATATGGTCTTCCTTCAGCACCAACTTATCTTTCTCCTAAATGAAGTGAGTCTCCTGAACCGCATCTACATCTACACAAATGTTCCTGATTTCAATTAGTATTCACTGAGTGAAACCTTGATCCCTCATTTCTTTCATATTGACATCATAGTCATCACTTTCTTCCTATTTACCGTCCACCATAGTCTAGAAGTCCTTAGGGTAGAGGTTGCCGACGCCCTGCTTTAGGTAGCTGAAGTACCTTTTGGATGTCGGTGGGATTACTCGAGTTCGCTCGAGTCATCCCACCAACATTCAAAAGGTACGACAGCTTTAGCACCCAGTAAAACGAAGGATGGACATAAACAGGGGTCCATTCGGAGCAGTTCTGATGAATTTTTAAGGGAGGTCAACTGAACATTCGGCTCGAGCTGGACGAAAGTCGTCACTATGGAAGCTGTGATTAACCGGTATTTCGAAACTTGTTCCGTTAACTTCTGAGAATTTTCAGGTCTCTTCTCATTTGGAAAGGGTCCACTTTGCAGTACCCTTCGTGGTCCTAATTTCGCAATTTTTTTGTCTATTTCTTCCGACTGAGAACGAGGGCGATACTTTTGACAACAGTTTTCGGTGGATGATATGATGCATATTGTTTTGTGGGTTGAGTAGGAGTTTTGAAGGGAAGGATAGATAAAATATCTGTTGCGTTAGCAATGGTAATGTCTTTTTGTAGTGATTTGGACCAGGAGGCTTTTTGATTTTTTAGCATTTCTCTCTTTTCCCCCAAGTCTTCCTGTCTCCTTTTGGGTGAAAGAAAGATGGAGGAATCCATACTCATCCCTTCTTCAAAGTCGTTTTGTTGCTTGGGAACTTGTTGATTTTTTTTCTTTTGTGATGGTTTGGGATTTTGAGGAGATAGTTGTTGCTTTTGCTCGTCGGAAGGTTTTCGGGATGTAGAAGCAGAGAAGACCACACTTCTCATATGGGATTTGATGTTTGGTCGACTATTGTTCTGTTAACTATTTTTGATGTTGAAGTTACGGTTGATTTCTCCTGAAGAGTCTTTTGTTTTGAGTTGTCTGCTTGGTTATGTTTTTTTTTTTATTATATGTTCTTTTCTATATAACCCTGCTAAGGACACACTTAGCCGTGGGGTTGCTTTCCCTCCACGATCGACGTTAACAGCAGGACGCTGAAGGACAGAGCGACTGAGATGCCAATTATTCTAGATATCAAATATCCGATGTAGTAGAATCTTTTTGAGTCACATGTGGGGTTCAAAAAGATCTGTTTGAAAATTATTTGTATTGGATAGGAAGACGTAAATTCATAACTGTGTGCAAACAAATTATTATAGTCAAATAATAAAAAGTGCAGTTTAAAGAAAAATGCAATGAGACATTGAAAACATAGTTGTTTCTAATCAAGCAGTTAGCGTTGAATTTCAACATTAAATAACCCGACAGTGATGTGAGTATAGGTGAAGATGGTGAGGCTTAATTTCTGGAGGTCTGGGAAGTGTGTAGTAAACCCTTCATTTCCATTTCTCCTCTGACCCAATATGGTAGTATCATTAAACAAATAGATCAAACAAACTTTCTAATGAATCTTTATTATTATTATTATTGGATTAGAGAAGCTGAAAAAGGCCAATTGTTTTCTTCATAAACTCATCTGCATTTCACTTCTTTAAAAATATATAGCACCTTGAACTCCACCTCTCTATGCTCACCGGACCCCCAATCTTATCCCATCCCATCCCTAGACTCCTGTCCGAAACATATCTTCCAAATATAAAATATTGTAATATGTAATTTTACCGCTTATTGGCTGTACTTTTAAGAAACAGCAAGGTGAAATGATAGATTTCTTGTCGGTGGAATAAGCAAAGGGGTAAGAACTCCATCAAAAAATAACTGTATCTGATAGTGCGGCTCCTATTCTGGAGATCTAGGGAGTGTGGAGTACTCCTTTATTGCCATTACTGCCAGATTCATTCTGACCGGGCGGGTTGCTTATAAAAGTTGACTCCTACGTGGAACACTCCTGGTCATCTATCTGTTTGAAAATTATTTGTATTCAATGGAACCGTATGCAAAAAATTAATCAATCTTAAGAAACAACTCCACAAAAAATATAAATATGAACGTACAATGAACTCGATTCTTTCACCTCTATACATAATATGACTCTAGACAGGTTGAAATCAATTATTTTATCATTTATTGAACACAATTCGACAATTCTGGATATAATCAGTGAGGACCAAACTCACTAAAATGTTAATCATCAAGATTGATTCTGTGTTCAAATCAATACGAACTGATTAATTTTTACGAATTAATATCGATTTGTGTCAAAGGAGTCGAAATAAAGTGTTCTTTTCAAATTCACAAATTACCTCCGTTTCATTTTTTGAATCATTATCATTTTTTATCATTCGAATTTTTTCTTCCTATTTTACTGGGGAATAACCACTTTATAGAATATGGGCCAATAAAAAATTGTACTTCAGTTTTAAAGACTTTTTGTCATAACTTTAATATGTTTCTATTTTCTAATGAGCCAATACAAAAAATATACACGCCGTTAAACGAGGTACACTAGCTTGATATTGTACAACTAAGACGTTAGATGATGTTAAATGATGATGTTAAATGATGTTCCTTCAAATCGCAGTTGCTGCATTGCTGTTTTACCCACAAAAACAAAATGTCTATAAAACGTGATAAACTTTCTCTTTTGCTGCACGTCTTTCCAACACTTGGCGTCCTTCACGCTGCGTTAAACAGACACATTCACAGCCCGTCTACAACGAAGCGTGACGTGCCCTACGAACGGCCATTCTTCCTTCTCGAACCTCGACTAACAAGTTGGTTTTTGGAACAATCTGACGGCAAACCCGAAAGGAATTCTCTCCAGTTCCATTCACATATCTGCGATGGTTTTGCGTTCAAATAACTATTATTACATTTCTTTGTTTTGTTTTTTGTTTTTTGTTTTTGTTTTTGGTTTGTTTGTTTTTTCAGCTTCATCGATTTCTGTATTTTGTATTGTCGAGTTTGACATTTTTTTTTTTTTTACTTGAATGGATGAGGGCAAAAATGAGCATGTTGGATTGATGCTTTTAGAGGAATGGGGTTAAATAATATGTGTCGAAAATAATGGTTCTCAGTGAGGAATTTTTATTTGATATTGCTTCTTATTCTTCTTTTTAACTCGACCAGAATAGGCTTACAGGGGCAGAGATCTGCAGAACATTTGAAATTGAAAGAAAATCAAATTACACAGGTATATAAATAAAAATATTGGCACGTTCACACACACACACACACACACACACACACACACACACACATATATATATATATACTCACAAATCCCCAGAAAGAAAGAAAATTAGATTAGAGTATACATACAGTCAAAGGCCTTTGTTAACTGTCAATTTCTTGTCTATGCGACCGTATATATATATATATATATATATATATATATATATATATATATAAAGAGTGAGGAAGAGACAAACGGAAATGGTTAGTTAGTTGATTGGTTGGTTTGTTGGGTTTTATGGCATATCAACCCTTGTCTGTTTTTTAATGCCAAATTCAGTTTATACATATATATGTATAATAAATGTACGTAGAGAAGGTAAAACGGAAGAAAGATATATGTTTGGGTTTTTTTATTTTCCAACGCGTTTTAAATTCAATCATTTTTTTTTCTGAAAGCAAAAATATTTTATCAAAATTATTACTCCGTTTTTTCACGAAGCAATATCTACAAGCTCTGATGAAGACTTCCTATTGAATCAAAATTCATCTATCATAATTATTTCTCATCCTAAAATAATTTAGATAAAATATTTTTGGCTTCAGAAAAAAAAGATTGAAGTCGAAACGCGTTGGAAAATAAACAAAAATCAAACCAGCTCTACTCCACTTAGAAATTAAACATTTGTACCGAAATCTAAGTTGTGCTTTTTTTTCTTTTTTCTTTTTTTTTTTTTTTTTTTTTTTGCAAAGCTCCATACAAGGTTTAATGATTAGCAAACTAATATTGCAGACTATTGCTAGTGAACTCTGATTCTCACTGAGTGTCTCGAATTTTTGGTCTGAGCCAAACTAAGCCAAAAACCTTACTAAATGACTATTGTAAAAGGTGGAATTAAGAATCAGTCAACTGGATTAACGAAACTGTTTCATTATTTTTTTACAAATCTCTTTGAAGCCTGAAAAGTAAAGTTGCCGACTATAGTCGAGGGTGACCCGAAGGCTTCCTTTTCAATTGCTGCTACACCGAGGTGTAGGAGAGGACGCTACTCCATTCTCTGGATTGCTCCACTTTACCCTTGATAATGCTGTTTGTTAAGCAAGGTGGTATCAAGTACCATTTTTGAGTCTTTGGTATGATTCGACCTGAGTTTGAACCCCAGTCTCCTGAACACTCTACTCATTAGGCCAATGGCCAGGTAAAAAAAATTTTGAAGTCTAGATTAACAGTAAACACCTGCAATCTCATACCTGCTTGAGCATTCAGTCGATAAAGATTATTAGTTTTTATTATTTATTATAAGTAACAGAGCACCTTGTGTGTTGTAGATAGGTTAGCATACCATTACTAGTGAGTTAAATTCTCAATGGGTGTCGCACTCTGTCGGCCGGGCATAGAATACATCCCACCCCTGTGTGTGCCATCATTGCAATCACCCCAGGTCCACTCTGACCCAGTATGGTAGAACTTGTTAGGGTCTCATCTGTTGGTCAAATACATCTGTTTGAAAGTTATTTATAATTGGATCGGAATACTTGATACCATATGACAGTAAATTATTTGTATTACAAATAGTTACTTGAAGCTCTATTTGTTTATTATTAGTTACTTAAGACCATATAACTGTGTGCAAATAAATGACAATTATTGAATGGAAATAATAATTTGAAACCATATCATTCTGTATGAATTATTTAAAGTACATTCAACTGTGTGCACTTTATTTGTATCAGAACGGATTTCTTGATATCATATAACTATGAACAAAAAACAAGAAGCAACTACGTAAAATGCAAATATATGTATTTAACCAAGCCCTCCATCACAAGCAGGGTGTGACACTAGGTAAATTTTTAAGCGTACTTTAACATGTTTGAATTCAGAGTTTTCCTTCTCCAAGACCGGTTGCCATACCAAGATTAAAGAGCTCAGCCTCCCTGGAGGAAGAATAATTGGATTCATACCTTTCCCAATGATATTAATGCTATATGAAATGCAAACAGCTACGTCCAGGAATCGAACTCCAGTTGCTGTGTCCATTTCCAACAACGGTAACCATTACACGACGAGTGTCTTCGAATAGAAATGTAAATATAAACTATACAATAAAGGCGATTCCCTAACGTCTACGCATAAATAACAGGTTAACATGCAGTTAAAATCAATCAATTAGTTAACCAATCAATAAGTGTTCCATACTTTTGTCTTTGTCCTAAACTAAGCTAAGCTTTGAAGATTACTGCCTAATTCAGTTAGAAAAAAGCGAAGAGAGATAATCCTGCAATGTCTATCAGCAGTAAACATGCTCTGCATCGGATAAATTAGTATTTAAAGTTCTGGCTTTCATGTTGGCTGAGAAAGGGTAGCTTAAACATCTACTAATGATACCTATACGACATTCCCAATTGCCAAGAGGTGGACCACACACGTAAATGCGACTAATTCAATTTTTTCTCTTCAAACGAAAGTTGCCACTAAATATTTTTTATTGTTTTTATCCTTAAAGGTTATTTATGTCGTCATTGCTTTGTCAATACTTAGTCATTTTACCTCTCTCTCTCTCTCTCTCTCTCTCTCTCTCTCTCTCTCTCTCTCATACTTTCAAACCCAATAACTTCCTCTCACTCAATCCTCTTCTGTGTTTTTTTTTTTTTCTCTTCTCATTGGTTCCACTAACAGCAAAATCAAAGCCAACACAACTGGATGTCAGTGTCTAACAGCCGTTCAGGACCTCCTGCAAAGAATAAAAATGGTCGGATATGTGGGGTCCTATGACGTCATTTCTTGATCGTATTGGATAACACACTTCCGTTTACCATCAGTTTTCAAACAGATGCACATGTGCAGACGATGGCCGTGGTGACCCTCATATCCCCATTGCAGTTATGCCACACACAGACCCCCAAACAATTTCACAAACCGGTAGTCACTTGTTGACTCTTTAGAAAGAACACCTGATTTAACACACAGCACAAAGCAGGTGCAGCACGAGAAAAAATGCAATTTACAAAGGTACAATGTCATGATATATTCATATATAGAATATATCACGATATATTTATGTATAGAATATGTCATGATGTATATGGAATATATCACGAGATGTTCATATATGAAATCTCACATGATGTATTCATATATAGAATGTCATGATGTATATATTTATATACAGAATATATAATGATATATTTATGTATAAAATGTGTCATGATATACAAATCTTTTTGACACAGTTTTATTTCTTCTCCGCTTTGTGGTCCCAAATTTGTGTATTGCAATACTTCAATTATTCTTTAATAAATCTCAACTATTTTTATGTTGAATACTGTTACAATGGTAATCATTTTGATTTCAAATAAAATAAGAGAATTATGAAAACGAAGCTCTGTACGAGGGTATTTGACAAATATATTATTATTTTACTCATTTCAGAATTTTTCACACCAGCGTTAGCTGATAGTTTTCCACTGGAGTCTGAGTAACAGCAACTCTTATCAAGTTTCTAAAACTATTCTCAGTATTCAGGCCGATCTCAAGAATGCTGTAGTTTTGATAGTCTCCACTCGAATTCTTATTTCCAAGTTCTCCAGTCCCTTTATCAATCCTTTGATGACTATCGAACGCCCGAACTACAACTGGCGTCATCGTCACTTGCATATTCCATAGTTTTTTTCAGTTCTCTAGCAATGTCCTAGTACTTATCTCTCTTTTCACTTTCTTTCAGTTTTACGCTGTAGTCAACCGGTACAGAAAATTCCACTATTCGACAGGTTCTCTTTTTCTTTTGTTGACTATCTCTGTTGTATTCTAACTCAGTAATTTCCATGTTTATAACTAGAGTGATGTTTTTAGACTTTACTTGCATGCCTTGTTATCCATACTAAATTGCATTCTTATATCGTCAGTAAATATTTTCACAGTGTTTAGTAGACCTTTTAAATCGTCATCATTTTTTCATATAACTTTAAATTGTCCATATGAAAGAGGTGGTTTATTTTTAGAAGTAGTTTTATATCCACAGCCTGTTTTTAAATTCTGTGGAAACCTCTCTTTTATTAGAGCAATACAAAAAAGGAGAGGAGAAAGCGAGTCTTCTTGGAAGATTCCATTGTTAATGTTTAGACGATTAATTTTGAGCATGTTTTTTTCTTAGATAAATCTGAGGTCAGTATGTCACCATTCCATATTGTATCTTAGGAATGCTATTATAAATACAGATATCCTTATGTAAAATACAGCTTGGCTGACAATATGAGACAAGGTAAAAAATCTTACCGTGCCGTCACAAAGTGATGCACCGGAAGAGAGTGACCTGTGAACTGCATGACAGTTATTTCCGCTTGATGACGATCAAACATGCCATTCCAAAGATACTGAGTGGGCGATTGAACTATTATATAACTCGGTGAAGACAGGAAGTCAGTTAGTTTGGAGACCCGTTGGTGACAAGATGCGGTAGAGAAAGCCCGCACCCAGCAGAGAGGACCCCCGGGCCTCCGGTTGAGCAGCCCTAGAGAACAAGAAAGACACAACACTGATGACCATAAGAGTGGGGGTCAATATGTTGCAGTTCTGTTCGGTCTCCAACTCCCTCTCACATGCAAACCTTACAATAAAGTGAGAGGGATATTTTTTTTTAAAGAAGTCTTCGCTCGTCTTTATTATTGCGTCAATATGTATTCTGCATGTGTATGTGAATATATGCATATTTATTATGGAATTATACAACACTTAGAATGTTTAGAACTTTAAAAATGTATTTGTTGGGTACGCTAACAAAACTTTTCTGATAATCAATCCAAGCCTTACTTAGATTTTTCCGATTGAACAGACAATTTTTCGTGATGATCTTGTTCATGAGGAGCTGATCTTTACAGACATATGATTCTTTTTTGCATCCCCTTTGTTCTAAAAGTAAGATGCCCTTGAATTCTATCAATTTGACTAGTCTCTGCTTTAGAATGGATGTTATCCTTTTATATATTGTGGAAAAGTTTAGTTTTTACGTTTGTCGCTTCTTTTGTTTTTGGTAGAAGGTATGTGATTCTTTCTACGAGAGAATCAGGAATCCTTTCAGGTAAATGAATAATTACTGAAATAATTTTCGCCATTAGTTCATGTAAAAAAGATAGGTAGTGGAGCCAAAATTTTCTTGTTTTATCTATTTCCAGTGGCTTCAATTTATCTGTGCGTATAAGTGTATTTATTTATAATTTCTGATATTGTATTATCTTTATATATACAGTGTATCACAAAAGTGAGTACATCCCTCATATTTCTGCAGATATTTAAGTATATCTCTTCATGGGACAACACTGACAAAATGACACTTTGACACAATGAAAAGTAGTCTGTATGCCGCTTATATAACAGACTTAATTCATTTTCCCCTCAAATTAACTCAAAATATAACCATTAAAAGCTAAACCCCAGCCAACAAAAGTGAGAACACGCCTAAGAAACTACACCCCTAAATGTCCAAATTGAGTACTGCTTGTCATTTCCCTCCAAAATGTCATGTGACTCATTAGTGTTACTAGGCCTATGTGTTACTAGGCCCATGTATGCATAGGGAGTAGGTGTGTTCAAATTTGTAGTGCAGCTCTCACACTCTCTCATACTGGTCACTGAAAGTTCCAACATAGCACCACATGGCAAAGAACTCTCTGAGGATCTCAAAAGATATATTGTTGCGCTCCATGAAGATGGCCAAGGCTACAAGAAGATTGCCAACCCTGAAACAGAGTTGCAGCACAGTAGCTAAGATCATCCAGCGTTTCAAAAGTGCGGGGTCCACTCAGAACAGGTCTCGTGTAGGTCGTCCAAAGAAGCTGAGCGCACGTGCTGAGCGTTACATCCAAATGCTTTCTTTGAAAGATCGGCAAAGGAGTGCTGTCAGCATTGCTGCAGAGATTGAAGAAGTGGTGGGGTCAGCCTGTTAGTGCTCATACCATACGCCGCACTCTACATCAAATTGGTGTGCATGGCTGTCACCCCAGGAGGAAGCCTCTTCTGAAGACGATACACAAGAAAGCCTCCAAACAGTTTCCTGAAAACATGTCAACAAAGCACATGGATTACTGGAACCATATCCTATGGTCTGATGAGATGAAGATTAATTTGTTTGGTTCTGGTGGTTTCAAGCATGTGTGGCGGCGACCAGGAGAGGTGTACAAAGTGTGTCATGCCTACAGTCAAGCATGGTCATGGTCTAAGGCTGCATGAGTGCTGCAGGTGTTGGGGAGTTATATTTCATTGAAGGAAACATGAACTCCAACATGTACTGTGAAATACTGCAGCAGAGCGTGATCTCCTCTCTCCAGAAACTGGGTAGCAGGGCAGTGTTCCAGCATGACAATGACCATAAACACACCTCCAAGACGACCATTGCTTTACTGAAGGGGCTGAGGGTAAAGGTGATGGACTGGCCAAGCATGTCTCCTGACTTGAACCCAATAGAACATCTTTGGGGGATCCTCAAGCGGAAGGTGGAGGTGTGCAAAGTCTCAAATATCTGCCAGCTCCGTGACGTTGTCATAGAGGAGTGGAAGAGCATTCATGTGGCTACCTGTGAAGCTCTAGTAAACTCCATGCCCAGGAGAGTAAAGGCAGTTCTGGATAATGATTGTGGCCACACAAAATATTGACAGTTAACAAGGTTTATGTTAATATTGACAACTTTCCATAAGGGATGTACTCACTTTTGTTGGCAGGGGTTTAGCTTTTAATGGTTATATTTTGAGTTATTTTGAGGGGAAAATGAATTAAGTCTGTTATATAAGCTGCACACAGACTACTTTTCATTGTGTCAATGTGTCATTTTGTCAGTGTTGTCCCATGAAGAGATATACTTAAATATCTGCAGAAATATGAGGGATGTACTCACTTTTGTGATACACTGTATGTCTTCTGGCCGGCATTGGGTGATTCTTCTATATCTCAAAATATATTATTAACGTATTTTTTACCCAAATATAAATACAAATTTTAAAAACAACTAACTCCGTTTTCTTTATAAAATAAGAAAATAATCTTAGATCAAATTTTCTCCACTTCTTTTTATTGCACGTTGTCGGCAATGAGGGTGTCCCGAATATGACACTGCATCAGACCTTATTGTTTTATTATTGTGTGTGTTTTTTCTTAAGTGGGGGGGTATAAAAAGAAAGATTCTGTACCCAAATCTGAACAAAGTAAAAAAAGAGGGCACGGTTTGCTATACTCGCATGTATGTAGAAAATGCATCCGTTTCTCTAATTAATTGCTTTAACTTTTTATCCTATCACAATATTCATTTCCTTCCAGCAAAATTTGTGCAATTCTATGAAGAATAAAGAATAAACACAGACGTTTCGAAAAATTGACACCTCGTAGCAAAAAGATTTAACGCGTTGATTTTCATAAATCTTATATCATTAAAAGAAAATTAACTGATTTATTTTAACGGCATGTCTACTCGTCTGAGGTTATTTTATGCCTAGAGTTTTGTGAATTTCGTTTGCGAGGGGCAGCTGATAAATTCAGAGACTGAACAAGATGCTCTCATGAAATGTAACCAAATATGGTTTAATTTTCGACATAATGCCTCTATGCGAGTAATGTATTTCTCTTGGTGTTGCAGTGCTTAGATCCCACTGGTCAAAAAGTCATCAGCTGCAGGTATGACGTCATGAAATGAACTTTTTTACACACGGTTATATGATATCAGCTATTTCTATCTAATACAAATCAATAGTAAACACATCTTTTTAATCCGTAAGTGGAACTTTCACTGGTATTACAACTCACATTAGACTCGGAAGAATGAGCAAAGCTTGTGTGACCAGTGCGCTATCGGAATATAGTGATTTAATTCTCTTCTTGATTTTCTGAAGGCTGGTTGCCATTCTCCCAAAGCAGTCTTCATCTGGAAAAGTTTATTGTATATGTTATTATTCTAGCGTTGTTGCCATTTTGCGTAAAGGAATTTATTATTTTGGGTTTTTGGCAATGAATGGGTATTCCATACTCCCTAGATCTCCAGAAAATTCATCTGCAAGAGATACAATCAATTTATTCTAAGCCTCACCGACAGGGATGTGTGTGGCAGAGTCTAAGAATCTTCAGTCATCTTCGGAAAAAAATCGGAATGACTATCATTATCAATAGCAATGGATGAAAATTGTCATTTGTTCATCTGTCCATAACTGCTGATTGGATGAAAATGTAGTACCTGTGCACACTACCAAAGTACCACTTTCCTGCTTTTCTATTAAAAATCAGAGTCTAAAATATGTACCCGTGGAAATCGAATGAAATAAATTACAAAAGCTCTTTAATTAAATTATATCTCATATATTTATAGGAGAGATGTATTTTGTAGGGTTTTGTCTGTTGTCTGTTTATTTGTTGTGGGGAGTTTTGTTTTTTTACTCGTAATAGTTACATTAACTTATAAGTTTCATACACCAAATGTAACAAAAACATGAGACAGAGATGCCATATACATTTGAGAAAGAATTAAATTTATACCATTGTATATCATATAGTTATTAATCTAACAATGTCATTTCCGTTAGAGCAAATACGACATTCTGGTTTGAAATTTAACTACTTCTGAAAATGCAGACTCCAAAAGAAATTAAATGAAACTTAATTTTTTAATGCCTCCAGAATATTTGTACACTAGAATGGAGTATAAATCTGACTCCCGACTAATTCAAGATTCCATATACTAACTTGAAACCCAAAATAATAAATTCCTTCACGCAAAATGGCAACAACACTGGGATAATAACATATACAATAAACTCTTCCAGGTCAAGACCACTTTGGGAAAATGGCGACCCGCCTTTAGAAAATCAAGAAGAGAATAAGTCACTATATATAGCTTGCACATTGGTCATTCTTTTATACTCATTCTTTTACTCATTCTTTTATACTCAAATAGGAATAAACAACCGCAGTGTTTGACATGCCAAACGCTTTGCGCCGTTAAACACGTCTTTATGGAATGTAGACCTTTCGCTCTCGCCAGAAAGCGATTTTTCAAGGTAAATAGTTTGATCGACTTGTTCAAGAACGTCAACATCGATGTTATTTTGTCCTTCTTGTGAGAGACAGGGTTATACAAAAGAATGTGATGAATAACACAATGTTAACATGTTATTGGAACCACTCCGTAACCTCTGGACGTAATGTGACCCCAGACAAGCTAACATGCTGTAAAAATCCCTCCGCTAACAACAAACTGTTCGTTCACCAGTCATATATATCTATATATGCATAAGGAGAATTTGGCATTAAGTAACCTACAAAGTTGATGTCATAAAATCCAATCAATCAATCAATCGAATGGAGTAGACAACCTGTATCTTAAGGAAATACTCAAAGTAAATTCCAACTCCAGTTGTACTATTAAGTTCACTTTCGGACAAATATCCTTGAAAAAAATATGAACCAACCACCCCACCCCACCCCAAATAGGGGTTAAATAGTATCATTGCTGTCCTTCTAGATGAGTTTGGTATTAAATAGCCCTCAAAAATGGTCTGCTATTAAGCAAAGAAACCAACAAACCAATAATTTAGTCAATAATAATTTGTTTAATATAAAAGTTAATAACCCTGAGCAACAAAATTTTCACTTTTTCTTGTTCCTGAGCAGAAAAAAATTATTTTCCAATTGCTAATGTCTGAAAAAAATGAAAATGGCCTACTTTTTTTTCTGTAAATTTTGCTTTGTGACGAGAATAATAAAATTTTCAAATTTACCCATTTTCTAGAACATTCCAGGTAGATTCAGGGCTGATTGGCTGATGGAGAATTTTCTTGAATATTTTTGTTCCTTCTTGTATAACTTCAATATAAATAGATGTAGATTTTGAATTATATATTGTTTTATTCAGACCTTACGTAAATCAAACCGTTCAAATTTGCCTGTTTTTATATAGAAATAGGTTAATTTTTAAATTTCATTATCCAGGGTACAAAAGCAAAGTTTGAATGAAATAATAGCCATTTTCTATACTTCTACAACAAAAGAAATTAAGAAATGGCCAATCCCAGAACATCGCGTCATTTAACAACCAAAGAATTCAACACGCCTAAAGCTCGAAGACACACTAAATTTTCTTGACACAGTTCGAAAATTATTAACATTAAGTGTTTTCGGACTATTGTCTTCATCGTTATTTCCACAACGTCTCGGCCGATATGTCCTCCGGCCTTCTTCAGGTGTTTGTCGAACTCAGGAACCTTCTCGGAACTTCGAACTACGTCCTTTATTGAATCTGCGGGGGTTGCCTGTTCTGATTCCGTTAGCCATAACCGTGTACAAGTGTTAAGTATTCCTGTATTGTAACTCGCCTGCAGTCAGGATTGAACCTACAACCTCCTGATTATTGTCTCCTTAGAAGCTTACAGAACCAACGGCTATAATGTGTTACGCCATGTGTCCTGCTGGACAATTCAGAGTGAATTTTTGGGACTTATAAACTTAATGTTCTTACGTGACTATTTTTTTAAAATCTGAATATGAGCACAGGTAAAAAATCATGCGTAATAGTTGTAATTCTAGTCAAGTAAGAATATTAAGTTTATAAGTCTCAAAAATTCACTCTGAATTGTCCAGCAGGACACATGGCGTAACGGTTGGTTCCCTAAGCTTCTTATTGTAGAAATAACAATAAAGATGAAGACAATAGTCCGAAAACCCTTAATGATAAAAATCATCAAGCTTCGTCTCAGAAATTTAGACAACAGTTTGAAAAGTTTTGTTATAAACTAAACGAATGTTTTTCTTGTCTTTATGGTCAATTTTGTTTTTTTTTTATTCAGTGTCAGTTCCGCAAAAATACTTTTAAGATGATGTAAATTAACACCGAAATATTATTCTCATTTATATTTTCGTTTGAGGATTATTTATCCGGGTATATTTCTTTTAAAGGAACTATTTCTCTTCTCAAGGAACTGTTTTCGAAGTTCACTTCATGATGGAAATATTATGTCCGTCAATGAAAACAGTTCATTTACTTATCCAATCCAAACAACCAAGGTGATCGTAAAGAACAGATGGAACAAGGTAAGCGAACATATAACCGGATCGATCACATAATCATATCCAGGATTTATCAAAGAGGGAAAAACAAAAAAGCGATCTGACCAATTCTTGATAAGTGAATTGCTCATGGTGCATGTGTGCATGCTTGCCAAGCGGAAGTTTTAAAAGCGCATGTGCATTGAGAACTGCTTTTGATCTGGATATAGGTTTAACGCCTATAAGTATTTACATACGTTTGATTATCCACAATTGTCTACTCTGGGTCGAGTGAGGAAAAATTCACCAACCCTTCATTTTTTTCTCTTTAACCATTGATGTAAACATATAAAAGCAATTTACAACAATGAAAGAACATTATTACAAAGCACATTACTGCTCGGGCAACACTCATCATAAAAGAGAAGCTGTGATTACGGTTATTTCGGAGTTAATTCTTGTAACACTTGCACCATTGTCTCCTATCTCATTGCGCAGACATGAATTATCAGAAAATATCAAGAAAAGTTTTTCACTGCTACTCCAATTACGATGTGCTTGAATCTCTGGGGTAGAAAAGTGCGTTTTCATTTAAATGTTCCTGTGGGGATAGGTGAGGATGTTTATGTGATGAAACACCTATTTTATACACAATAATATATGTTTAATGAAAATATTCACATTCGCCAATAGTCCGGGAGCCCAGGGTTCAATCCTACGTCTAGTCATACCAAAGACTCAAAAATGGTACTTGATGCCGCCTTACTTAACACTCAGCTTTATAAGGTAAGTGTTATGGCAGCCTTACCCATATCACCATAATGGACTCTTCTTACCGTTATTAGTACGAGAGATTTCGCTGCCAGAAAGTAGATCAATATCGGTGTTATCCGAACAGTACGAGACTTCTTACCTTTTCTATGTGACTCTATCTTTCTTGTGTAATATAATCTGTTATCCAATATCTGTGTTTGCGTTTCCATTAGTGACCCTTTCCGGGGCCACAACAGTAAGGACCAAGGGTAAAGTGGAGCAATTCAGGGAAAATAGTAGCGCCCTCCCCTACACCACAGTGAAGTAGCTATTGAGAAGAGAGTCTTCGGGTCACCCGCGACTAAAATCGACAAATTTACTTTTACTTATTTTTCCTTGCTTCAAGTGTATTTATGTCTAAACTGACAGTTTGTGGTGGCATAACGGATACCGACGGGGAAAACAGAATCAGCGAAACAAGTTAGAGTTTCACTTGGGTCCCTTTGCATTTATTTGGTTCTAAAGGCATGACTCCACTTATTCCGATAAGAAAAGTCATGATCTGCTATGTTTATAAAAAGAACATGGTACTTTACATTCTATCAATAAATCGTTCCCATTCATTTTCTCTCTCTCACACACTCTCTCTCTCTCTCTCTCTCTCTCTCTCTCTCTCTCTCTCTCTCTCTCTCTCTCTCTTAGAATAGGGAAGACAGAGTTTACCGGCGCTTGGTCTGAGAGTGCCGTTGACTCTGTGTTTACGCTATCCATAGATATATAGGCTCTGTCATAGATATTGAGCACTCTTTATTCATAGATATAACAAATTGCATTATTAATGAATGTATGAGTATGTGTGTGTGCGTATGCGCTAGCAACCATTGGTTGCCGATTTCAATCAAGTCAAGGGGAACACCGTAGATCAACCACAGTCGAGATGATCAAAATCAGCAACTACAGACAGTCAAGTGAGGACCATTCACTGGATGGTAGCGAATGATAGACATGTGAGTATCGAACACATTGCAAAAAAATGAACATCAGTTTTGCTCAGTTCATGCTATTTTTACTGACATATCGGAGATGAGTCGACAGTCTGCGAGATGAGAATCTCGAATGCCGACACGAAATAAAAAGTTGAACTGACTGGAAATTTGATATACACTTTTGGCTCGTTTTCTTGCTGATCCAGAAAAATCCTTCGGGGGAGTTGTTGTCCAAGAGGAGATATGGATTCAACACTTTGATCTTAAATTAAAGAACCAAAACAACCAATGAAAACACACCGGTTCTCTGCTTCCACAAAAGTTCAAGCAATAGGCGTCTATCGGCAAAGTAATGGCTTCTGTGTTTTGGGACATGATTGACTTCTTGCAAAATGGTCAAACCATTAATGGGGACTACTATGCATCAGAATAACTGAAAGAAAGAAGCAAATAAAAAGGAGAGAAAAGCGCAGGGTTGATCCAAGTTCTCGTCCACACAGAATTGATGGCAATGTCCAAAAGCAATCAAATATGGCTTTGAATTATTGACCTATGTACCTTACTGGCTCGACATGGCTTACGTGGGCACCATTTACAAAGGGATAATGAAATCATCCATGCTGTTGAGAAGTATCTGGAGGCTCAAGATGTGACGTTCAAAGCGATAGCTATGACAAAAATTATAAACAACCTTTCGCCGGTGAAGCGAGACTGAGAACTTTTCGAGTACCCTTATATATATATATATATATATATATATATATATATATATATATATATAATGGATAGGCATAAATCCTTCTCTTACCCCTCTAGCTATGAGTAAGATAGTTAGGTAGATTAGATTCCCTAACCTTGGTCTAGAAAGAAAACCTCTGAATTCGACCTTCGAGGGTTGTTGTTTTAGAGAATCTATGGTACATTGGCAAACTATTCTCCTGTTATCAGTTCATACCAAAAGTGTAGGTGGTTCTATACAAGGCTTCACCCCAATAAATAAATCCTGTATGTAGATATTTATCCAGTGGTATTGGTCTAATATCATAACTATCTAGGAATAAATCCTTCCATCGGTCGGTTCAAAAAATGCCTCGGTTCCTTCAGTATTCTATTTAAGGACACCTAAGACGCCGGGTAAACAGCTCAGCCTCTGCCTCTTTAGACGTCGGGACAAGTACTACCTTGTACTACGCTGATTAATTTTATCACAACCCACCATTTAAAATATTCCTAGAAAACATCCCATGTAGAAGCAGTCAAGAAGTTCACATCTTCAACTGAACTGTTGGTCACTCAATCATGGTGCATGAGCTTATATAGATACTAGGTGCATACGATAAGTTTCCAGACTTTTTTCGTATGGGCACTTTTATTTATAGTACACACATAAAACTCTAGTCCCCTTTGAAGTAATCTCCTCCGGCTGCAATGCACTTGTTGTACCGTTCCAACAACTTCTGAAAGGCTCCATCGAAGTCCTCTTGTGTGAGCGTGTCAATGACCTTCGTCACAGCCTTTTTCATCTCAATTCTCTCGAAACGACAGCCTGTGAGCTTAGGGAATAAGCAAAAGTCACAGGGAGCAAAGTCTCGACTATAGGGAGGGTGACGAACTGTCTTGATGCTCATCTTGGTCAAATAGTCTGTGACAAGGATGAAGTTGTCGACTGGTGCATTGTCCTGGTGGAAATGCCACTGGCCTCTTCCGACAGAATATCTTCCTTAAAACCTCAACATAGTAACTCAAACCCTAACCCTTTGGCCAATCCACTCTGGTGTATTGACTTCCTTACTCCTACCACACCTTTCATCATCCCTCACAGACTCTCTGCCTTCCTTGAATCTCTGATGCCACTCAAAAACTGATGCTCGATTCATGCAAGATGGTCGAAAAGCAGCCTGAAGCATTCCATACGTTTCAGTGTGGCATTTTTTCCAAGTTTAAAACAAAATTTTATTGCATATCGTTCTTCTAAAGTGTCAGATTGCATTTTTGAAATTCACCAGCTGTGACAATCAGGTTTTAATAGGGTGTATTCTAATTCCTGCTGTAGCTGTTGATTTGAACGTGAAATCATAAAAAAATGGTCAGTCATCTCATATGATGTATAGTAATAACATACTGAATTTTCAAGAGTCTACGACAATTTTAAATGCCAGTAAAAAAAAGTCAGGAAACTTATTGAATGCACCTCGTATATATATATATATATATATATATATATATATAATTAAGGACACAATCAGTCCCCTACTTAAGTTTTATGTGTTTTCCGAAGTTTTTAAACGGTCATGTGGTAAAAATGGACAGTCTAGCGTCAATATTATTTGCGTGATATTTTGTTATTGTGCTTGACATTTCCACACAAAAAAATTACGTTGTAAATTCTTAGAATACGTAACTTTCAAACGAGGAAAAAATTTTCTTCTTTTTCTTCCTTTGTTTTTTCTTGGCAGTGTAACAAAGAGAATAAATCATGGGATTAAATAGAGTCAGGTGGTAGATAACACAAGAGAAATTTGTTGATATGTCTACGCTTAGATAGAAATTTGCTTCTTTTGTTTAGCAAATTGTTCTTAGCATGTTCTAAGATGTATAATTTAGCGGTTAGAGTGTTCGCCAATGGCCCGGGAGACCTGGGTTCAATCACAGGTCGAGTCATACCAAAGACTCAATAAAAGGTACTTGATGCCCCCTTGCTTAACACTCAGCATTATAAGGCACGGATCAAGGGTAAAGTAGAGCAATCCAGGGGAAGGAGTAGCGCCCTCCCCTACACCTTGGTGTAATAGCTATCGAAAAGGGAGCCTTCAGGTCACCCTCGACTAAAGGGAGACAATTTTACAACTACTATATATATATTGTCACGAAACTTCTCCGACTGGTTCACTGTCGGCGAAGGTGACAAGCTTTTAGTCTCAACCACAAGCTGACAAGGTGACAAGCTTTTAGTCTCAACCACAAATGAATAGGGAAAACTATGACACAAAAAGCCGAAAATGAAGACAACACGAAATGCACTATTTAAAATACAAATTATTTTATTATCGACCCCCCCCTCCCAAAAAAGGTATGTATGCAAAGTAAGATAGTCTTAGCGGAAAAAATAGGAATGTTTATATTTTAACAACTTGGGGGGACAATTCAGCAAGAAATTTTCTTGTGGTGATGTAAGCAAAAAAAAAAATTCTTTTGAAGTGTTTTGTGTACGGTAAGAACGGGGTAAGCAAAAAAAATAACATTAAAATGAAAGTTTATCTTACTTCTCTCTCTCCTTTCTTTTTATCTTTTTTCTTTCTTTTTTCTGTTGTTGCGTTTCATCAACCGTTAATTTTTCTTTATTCCTTTCTCGAGAATGCTCAATTGGTCATTCTTTATCTTCATAATCCATCGTCTTATGCCGATAACAAGGCAAGCCATCTTTCTTTCTTTCTTTCTTTCTTTGTACATCTTCTTCAAATCGTTTCTTGTTCTTTGATTTTTCTCGTTGTCAGTCGATAAACAAAACATTCACACGTCTCTTATCTTTTTCTGACGGCATTTTAATCTCCCTGTATGAGCTGGCTCGGGGAAAACAGCTTACTCCTCGCACCACCGACACATCAGTCTGTTACGGGGTCTCACGGCCAACTGACTAGTCTGATTTTTCTTCTTTGTGGATTCGACTCACCTGCTGCCTCGTATCACGTTGGCCTATTGGCCAATCGGCATCCAGCTTTCAAATTGGTCGCTTGTTCCTAGGTGCTAGGTGTTGCTTGCCAGTTCATACACCCTTTATTAGGAAAACCTGACCGCCAATTGATCAGCAAGCGACCTAGACCCGAATTCAACTCTTTCAGCTTCTGCTGGTTTGCGAGAGAGAAAAAAGAGAGAGAGAAAAAACAGAGAAAGATAGAGTCTCTATTTATGAGTAAAATATGAATTTGACTATCCCCAGGTCCAAATTCATAACTATATATAACTATATATATATATATATATATATATTACTGCATATGTAGTATTATGTATATATATATATATATATATATATATATATATATATATATGTGTGTGTGTGTGTGTGTGTGTGTGTGTGTGTGTGTGTGTGTGCGGCGCACGCGCGTGTGTGTGTGTGGCAAGTTCATTCAATAAATAATGTGAATATTGCCTAAGGAGTTGGCAACAGAAAGCACTGTTTCCAACATTTTCCGGGAAATCAATAGTAATAACTTCATTCACGTCGCAGAAGACTTTAAGCATTACTTTCTTTACTGAACGCTGCGCTCAGGACTTATTCTTTACCGGAGAGTCAATGTTTCCACTCCAAAGCCTGTCCTTTCGAATCAGGCTCGTAGTAGCAAACCCATTTGTAAACATTTTTTAACTGAAATATGCTTCTCTATACTCACCAAACATTCTTTTTTAAATAGTAGCATATAAAACGGCGCGGCAAATTCTCTCTCTCTCTCTCTCTCTCTCTCTCTCTCTCTCTCTCTCTCTCTCTCTCTCTCTCTCTCTCTTGCAGCTGTGACTAGACTGTCTGAAAGTACGCAACACAATAAAGCTCTTAAGTCTTCACACAGCAGCTTCCATTCAATTTCGAACTTAACTTATGTAAATAGACTTTTTAATTGTATGACGGAATTTTTCTCTATAAGTTTTGTTTTAGTATTTCATCTCATTCCTGTATTCAATCCATTAAGTTTTTTCAGACAATAATTATGTTATTAATTCGTCGAGAATTATTTTATATTGTTTAGCACAAGGAAATATTAAGTGCTTGATTTGTATTCCTCGCACTCAAATAATCGTTGTGGTTCTCAGATACAACAAATATACGAAAACAACATTTACGTCGTCTATATCAAAGCATGATGTTTTGGGTCTATAAAACAATCGAAATCCTTTTAATAACATGACGCAGACCAACAGATTACAGACAAAAATAATAAAAATTATTCTTATAAATCTCAGATATGTTTTATTCCCCGTTTTTATAAGAATATATTTTTGTTTCAACTTAACAATTGAATTTTAACTATATATATATATATATATATATATATATATATATATATATATATATATTACAACAGTTTTGGTTATCACTATCTCACTAGGTGGGTTTGTGGCCGACTAAATGCAGTATAATTTGGAGAGTGGTCATTATCTGTGATAGAGCTAATATATAATAATAATAATAATAATAATAATAATAATAATAATAATAGGTATATATTAGTATTATATATTTATTTAACAGCATGGAAGCTTGTCTGCTACCACAGATTTCATGCCGTCGTATGAACGACGATCATCAGGCAGAGAACGAAAGACATTGAAGAAATCGAAAAAATCGAAAAATACAGTCAAAAGAACGTTAGAATTGTGTACAACTCTTTATATACGTGTGTGTGTGTGTGTGTGTGTGTGTTTTGTATAGATTATATTTGCGTATTATTGTGTGTGGACGTATAAGTGATATTTAGTATGTGTGGGTATTAAGATACATGCCGCCGTGCGGCAAATTGGTGGTTGTCTCCTGGATATATGAGGCACAATGTGTAACCAAGATCGCGACAGATTGACCAAGTAAAAAAAAAATTATATTCGTGTGTGTGTGTGTGTGTGTGTGTGATGATTTTAACCAAGGAACAAAATATCATCATCATTGCATTATAAAGAAAATAAAGTTTTTGATTTGTGAGTATAAAAGACGAAGGAGTATGGTGGGTCAGAACGCAATAAATATTGTGGTAATGAGACATGTTATAGAGTATTATGCAATATTAGTATTTTATGCTGGAATAGCATTTGTGTTAGATTGCAATAATAGGTAGGGAGTTGTGTTGGATTACAACAATAATTATTTTATTAGCAGTCTATATTGTGTTAATGTTATATTACATATATGTTATTGTAATTTATGATGTTGTGTGCGTGAGAGAAATGTTAAATATACTGTGTGCAGACGTATTTCTAACGCTCATGAAAACATAGCTAACGAAATGTCAACAGGTTGTGGAAGTGGATGGAGATGGATATAAAGATTTAATGGAGGAAGATGGTACTTGCTATGTGTCATGTGTGTTGTTTGATGGAGGAAATTGTGGGTGGAAGTTTTAGAAGTGGGGTGTTATAGGTAAGTTGGATGGGTTATGTGTATAGGTCGAAATGTGTGACTAGATGTTTGTTATCTAGTCTGCATTTGGGTAGAATTTCTGATTTCTCGTTTAGCAAGGGGTTTTGTGATGGGTGGGTGATAATTGTATGCTTCTCGTGGAGGTAAAGAAGGCATTTTTTGATGTCTTGCTCTACGCGAGTACTAGTTTTAGTATTTCCCAGGTGATGGTGGGTGAGATGTTTATGTTTTTTAGGTGTCAGATGTGTAGGGATAAAGAAGTGTTTGTTGAGTTTATTTCTGTTGGTGAAGTAAAGTTTATGGTGGTATATTCTTTGTTTTATAATACCCTCCGAGGCACCTATGCACTGCTTGACTGAATTGTTGGTTTTTACAGTGGCTCTGTACACTACATTTTTCTGTAGGCAGTTTCCTAGTAGGAGGCATGTTCCTTAACCCCTACAGTTGCATTGTTTGTTGGAGTGTGTGATGCTGTGGATGGTTTCAATCTTTTTGTAGTGGCTTTTTATGATCTGAGATATGTTACTTGTACAACTGTAGCTGACCTTTATATTGTTTCTGTTGAAAATTTTTGTAAGGGGGATATGATTGGGGAAGTACTTACTAATTAAATTTAGGAAGTCCCTACCTATGTTTGATGTTACGCATTTGTTGTAAGGTAAGTTGAACCAAGTTATACTTCTGTTTCTGTGCTTTGATTTGCTTTTTAAAGGTGTGTATTCTAATGTTTGTTTCTAACTGCTGTTTTTTTAGTGCTTTGTATATGTGTTTGTATTTCTTGAAAATATTGATGTTGGAAGAATTATCGGATAGTCTGCGGCTAATTGATTTTGGTATTTGTTTGATAATTGAGGGTAAGTGGTTTGAAGAAAAGTGTGTATGAAGATGGGTGTATCGTTCTCTTTTTTATAAGGTTCAAAAGTGCCTTTCTTTAAGTTTAGTTTTACATCTAAGAAATTTACTATTTTTAGTTTTTTGCATGTGGTAATTTTAAATCCCAGCAATACGTTGGATATCCTTTTCCTGTTGCTATCAAGTTTTGGTCCGTTTGGGTTCCTAATAATGATTAGACCATCGTCTCTGTATAGTCCCACATTGGTGTTTTTGATTATGTTTTATAATTGGGAAAGTATCCGGGCACCGACCAGCTCGCACACATTTGCAACATCAAAGCTACCCATGGTTACATCGAACAGTGGGTTATTAAGTTTTTTATTCATGGTTTGTTGTCATGGAAGAGGAGTGATTTCCGGCAGTGCTTGATGATCCTTATATCATCTTGTGAGACGGGTACGTGCTGGGCTTCTCATCCTAGAGCTCTGTCAAGTGTGTATTCAGAGATGGAGGGGTAAAATTGGATGAAGATTGCATTGTTTTTGTTAGATATGGCAGTAAACCAGTTAGTGGTGTTTTTCCACTGGTTGAGTTGTAGTTTTTCTTTGAGTCGGTAATTTATATAATCCAGTATGTGTTTGCAAATCTTTCCGATTTCAGATTTTGTGGGGTTAATTAATCGATATAATGAATTAGTTTTGAAATACGGTTTGTGATCTTTGATTGTCATAAGAGCTGACTGTCTGGCAATAGAGTTTATTTTGTGGTTTATGTTTAATTTTGTGGCTATTTCTTTGTTTTCCTTAGTTATGTTGTTCATTGTGATTTCAGTTGCTTTTTTGTATATTTGCGTTACGTTGTTTGTTATCAGGTTTTTGTAGTTTGTGAAACTTTTAGAATATAAATTGGTTGTTTTGTCGGCGAATATAAATATTTTCTTTGAGTTTTATATTCTTTTAGTGTCATTTTTTTTTAAATTGTCCTGGTGTTTGGTGAATTTAATGCTTTTGACCATGTCCGTTAGATCATTTTCGAAGGCTTGCATATCTTTACATATTGTAAGACATTTTTCTGGTTTCTGGTCGAAATTATCAATGGTGTTGGTGTTGTTAACACCTTTGAGGAAGAAGTGGGCCTTCCACCTCATTCTCTTTAGCAAGCTCTCTATTTTCTTGGTAAATAGGAGTTTATATACAGAATGTGTGGGTATCTCTGTATTCTTTAGAGAATAAGCAAGATTGATGTGTTCATGTGATGCATTTTATACAACATGAGTGCTCAATCGGTTTGGGAGCTTAATATTCTTTATATCCATCTCCACGCACTTCCACAACCTGTTGGCATTACGTTAGCTATGTTTTCATGAGTGTTAGAAATACGTCTCCACACAGTATATTTAACATTTCTCTCACGCACACAACATCATAAATTACAATAACATATATGTAATATAACATTAACCAATATAGACAGCTAATAAAATAATTATTGTTTTTATCCAACAAAACTCCCCACCTATTAACCTTACGTCTCAGACTTATCATGCTTACAAGTCAAATTAAAAATTCATTTTCTTA
Source organism: Sepioteuthis lessoniana (assembly GCA_963585895.1). Taxonomy (NCBI): domain Eukaryota; kingdom Metazoa; phylum Mollusca; class Cephalopoda; order Myopsida; family Loliginidae; genus Sepioteuthis; species Sepioteuthis lessoniana. The sequence continues at coordinate 19,347,565 of OY757937.1, read as the reverse complement.
ATTATGCAATGATGATAATTTGCTCTCAGCACTATAAGGTAAGGATAAAGTGGAACAATCCAAGGAAAGGAGTAGTGTCCTCCCCCTACATCTCGGTCGAGTAGCTATCGGCACCCTCGACTAAAGTCCCCAACTTTACTTACTTATATGTATATTGCTTTTATGGATATGATATGGAGAAAATCTTATTATATGTATATATATATATATATATATGTGTGTGTGTGTGTGTGTGTGTGTGTGTGTGCGTGTGTGTGTGTGTGTGTGTGTGTTTAGTTTTATTCCATTTGTCTTCTACGCAAGGTCTGTATGGGAAAGATTGATTAGTTTTAACGGTATGTCAACCAGGATAGAGCTATTTTATGCCCAAAGGTCAGGGAACCGCGTACATTGTACATTTATATTTAGGTTTTTGTGTAGATATACGATATCAAGTTTTCCAATCTAATGCAAGTATTTTGCATACAATTGCACGATTGCAAGTATTCTTCTCTAACGCTGATAATTTTTATATAATTATATGGTTTTAAGTAATCATTTCTGTTTAACAACAAATATTTGTTTGCAAACAGTCATATAGTTTCCCGGAACTAAAAATAATGATCCTTTGTGAGTTCAAGTATCTTTTCTTAATACAAATTATTTTCAAACAGATTTATTTCATCCATATATTAGATCCTGACAGGTACCGCTAGTTCATATCAGAGTAGACCTGGGAGTAATGACAGTAAAGAGGTACTCCACGCTCCCAAGAGCTCCAGAAATAGAACAGTTTAGTGTCATACCCAAGACGCTTTTATGTGTGGTCATTCCTTTACAGAGAATGTAGTCAATGTATTCTAAATCCCACCGACAGAGTAGGGAAGGAATGTCTCTTATCCTATCATACTTGTCTACGATGCGTTGACAGTATGTTCGGTCTACCCAACTATTTTCCAATAAAGGAAAAGACGAAGTCATGCCATTCCATTGGAATTGGTACAAATGCATTGGAAACAAATTGGTAAAACACCATTTCTCTCTCTCTCTCTCTCTCTCTCTCTCTCTCTCTCTCTCTCTCTCTCTCTCTCTCTCTCTCTCTCTCTCTCTCACACACACACACACACACACACACACACACACACAAACAGACAAAGTTAGTGTATTGATGTGAAAGATTGGTTGGTGTATTGACTCGCTTCAATATTAAAAGACAGGTGGGAATTTTAATAAATGGATCAGTTACTTTCGAAAGCCATAGATAGCAAGAGCAATAAATCTTTACAACCAAGAAATAATTTGATTGAGCAGTAATTTGCACAGATAGTTTACGTACAGCTCAAAATGTGCTTAGCAGATATTTATTCCGTATATATATATATATATGTGTGTGTGTGTGTGTGTGTGTGTGTGTGTGTGTGTGTGTGTGTGTGTGTGTGTGTATATATTGTGTCAAAGATGAGATTAAGCGAAGTGTCAGCGTGTATATATTATAAAGCGTTTGCAGACCTAAAAAGTTTGAATCCGATTTGGGGTAGTTTTCTGATTGATTAAGGTAGCATATGTGTGTTTATAAGCCAGTCGAGTTATGAGAGTCTTGTAAGAAATTAGATTAACAGTTATTTAATGGTCGAGATCTCTATTTAAACGGACGAACGACAATGGTTGAACAATTTGCACAAAAGCTCCTGGTGTCTTTTTATGTTAGTATCTATCTATGAAGATTGATTGACAGATAGAAAAAGTAAAATGGAGAAAACTAGTCAAAAATAATTAATGATAAAATTAATCTTTAAGTCAATTTAAGAGTATAAACCTAGTTTTAGTCTGATATGTGTCTAAACACGTGTCTCAGAGGTAATTTGTGTTCGCAGCTTATTCAAGTAGCGAGGATCTGAATATAAAGAAATGCACAACTACTGCAGGAATTAAACAAACCCAACCTGCGGATCGTCGATATTCTTCCCAAGTCCTTAGAGTTACATTAATCGTCTTTTTTTCTTTTCCTTTCCTTTTTTTTCTTTTATTTCTCTACCTCTTCTTTCTTTTCTCCTTTTAGTTTCTTTTCGACATCATCGTCTACTCACGGCAACATCATCATGATCCTTATTATCATTTTGGCAGCAAATGGAAACTTTAAAAGAAAATTAAAAAGAAAAATATCTTCGATCGTGAAGCACAGATTTGTACGGTCACTTTCTGCCTTGTACTGTAATGTGGTTCCAATTTAGTTATAATTTACACACTGACGAATCTGTTCATCTCCCTCAAACGTGTTCTTGTCTCAAGACAGGGTACGAGAAAATTTTTAAAAAAAGATATGCGTCTGGGCCAAAGATTCTAACCTTGTGGCAACACCTACTGCACGAAATTGGTTGGTTGGAGTAGTTCGTCACTAACATGAGAGTTATTGTAGTGATCAGGACTAATTTTGTCCTTGCTCATCCGTAGTCTTTATATATAGAGAGATAGAGGGAGAAAGAGAGATATATATAGAGAGAGACACACACACACACTTTTTATATATATATATATATATATAGTCATCCACAGACAGACTGTTTATTTGTATCACAACTCTTCAGTGTGGCTAGACACGCAGGATGCTTCAAGCTGGGATTGAAACGAGCCGAATTTTACATCATATCTTACCGCTAAGTCAACTGGCGCCAAACGTCAGCTCGGGAATTATAATGCATTATGTATTAGCTTTCGTTTGGTTATATTTACTGGATACCAGAAGATCTTTGCATATATATATATATATATATATATATATATATATATATCCAGAACATTATCCTGACGAAGTCATTATTTTATTATTCAAAATGTACCATTCAATTATATACTCATACATTTTCAAATTATGAGGACCTTATTTTTAATCCAAAAATGGTTTAATTTGTGGGTTTTTCTCTGTGCATACGTTCACGTGAACAGACTGAAATACATCTATCTCTCTATCAATCAAGATATCGACTGCGGGTAGGAAAAAGATAACAATATCAGATATCTAGTCTTTATATATATACATATATATATATATAGAGAGAGAGAGAGAGAGACTTTATATATATATATTGTCATCCACAGACAGACTCTTTCGTTGTATCACAACTCTTCAGTGTGACTAGACACGCTGGGTGCTTCAAGCTGATATTGAAACCCGGCTAATGGAACGTCTTTCTTTTGTTACTTTCTTTTGTCATTTTCTTTTGTCGCTTTTGTCACTATCTTAATGTTTTTAACATTTAATATATTCAGTATACATACCAGTAGTATTAAAAGAAAGAATACACGAATATGTCCTAACAAATAAAAATATACATATGAACAAGCAAAAGGTGTACAAAATGGAAAAAAGCCTTACTTGATAAGTGTGTTTATTGCCATCATGCAACTCCAGCGCTCCTTTTCGGGTAAGAGACAACGTCTCCACAGTTTAAAAGAACAGAGACAAAAGAAGTTGAGAATGGGTTTCTGGGACTTTTATGTAACACGAGCCATCGAACTGATCCTCCCCTTCTCTAAGGGAGATAATTATTTATTATCCCCTACAGATTATATAATGACGATGTTTGATTCATTTGCAGACTCTTTATTTTATTTATATTTACATTTTCAATGTCTTATTTGCATTTTTAATTGTTCTTTTTTATTTGTCTATAATGAATTGTTCTCAAACAGTTATACAATATCAAATATTCCTATCAAATAGAAACAATTTGCATACAGTTGTATGGTTTCGAGTATTCCTATGTAGTACTAATATTTTATACATAAAAGTAATTATTTAAAGTAATTATTCCTATTTAATGAAAATCATTTCTTTGCACACAGTTATAAAGTCTATATATAAACAAAGAAAATAAACCTATTATATGGTTTCAAATAATTTTCACGGTTTCATGGTTTCAAGTTTTCCTATCAAATTCTCATAATTCTCAAAGAGATCTATTTGACTCATAAAGATACTAGAGTACTATTACTCAAAGTCAGAGTGGACCTGGTAGTAATGGCAATGAAGTCATACTCTACACTACTCAGATTTCCAGAAGTTGAGTTTAATGTCATACACATGACTCCCTATTTTGCGGGGGTGTATTCTAAGCCACAGAGTGGTTCACATAGTTGGTGAAAAAATTTTTGCCACTCTATAGATGAGTAATAATCTAATAAGGACGAGATTCAAACATAACTGGAAGAACTCTTTGCTTCAAATATTAATTCCATAAATTAATGAGACCATAAATTAAGGATCAACTTCAACCTGAGTAACCATGGTTAGAATTCAAACATAATGGGAAGGACTATGAACAACGTGAATTCCATAAATTAATGATTTTGTCTCCAATAATAATAATATACAATCTCTCATAGAGTGAAAACAATAATAGCAGCAATCGTAACGATGGAAACAGCCTCGGCCATGAAAGCAACAATAGTAATTACTTTCCTTGCAACCAAGAAAAACCAAAAGACAATAATAACAACAACAAAAAACAACGCAAATGAAGCTTGAGTTGTTCGTACGAATTCAGCCGCTTCTTTTTTGCAACTCAACCATCTAGCGAGTTAATTCCCTTGGTTACCTACTAACCAAGCACTCGTTAGACTCAGACACCTGTCGTTAATCTGGGACACTAGGTCACATGAATCAGTCCTTGGTCGAACAGTAAATGACCATTGCGTCTCTGCAAAATATACTGCGCACAATTCTTAACCAGACATAAGTTTGACTCTTGTATAACAGAATGATTCTTTAAACGCCTTTAACAAAGGTTCGATTTCACAGACCAGTTATTCATCTTTTATCTTACTTTTCGAATAACCTGTTTTAGCCAACCGCATTTGTAAAAATCGCTATGTTTGTCGAGTTATTTAGTGAAAATAAATTTACATGAGGAGGAAAGGAATTTGTTTTTTGTTTATTTGTTTGCTTGTTTGTTTTGGAGATTTGAGGGGGAGGTCTTTGGTACGTAGTATATAACCCAGACCTGAACAAACTAGAAAACAGAAAAACAAACAAACATAACTTTATTTATAGAGGATATTATGTAGGATAATTATTACTGATGAATTTCTTCAATTTCTATGAGTAAAACGCAGCTAATATTTTATTCAAAAGCAAGCGAAATTAAACAAGAAATTTGAATATATTCAATTTTAAAAATCTATTTAATATTTGATGATGTCAAGCTTTAAAATTAGCATGAATATTTATCTCAATATAATTTCTAAAATACGCTTAGTAGTATGTCTTAGTTTTGTTATTAAGGATTTTAAAGTTTCGACACCAGCGATGTTTTTAAGAAAAGCTTAAGAAAAATCATGGTTTGAGTCCGCCCTGTCGGCAGGCCTTTATATTCATTGTCTGAATCCAACTTCCTGCATAGGGGTAAGCCCCCACGCAAAAAAAGGATGTCCTGCGTATAACACTAAACCCTCTTTTGAAAGTAAGTCTCCAATTCTGGAGATTGGAGGATTGTGGAGTACTTCCCCATTGCTTTTACTCCCAGGTCCACTCTGACTCGGAGTATCTGCTTGGGTCCCATAGATCTGTTTATAAATTGAGTGTATTACATTGGAATACTTGATACCATTTAAATGTGCATAAATTATTTGTATCAAGAATAGTTACTTACAGCTAAGGATGATTATATTATTTAGTATGTCAAGCTATCCTTGGAGAAGAACATCTGTGAAAATAATTAATCGATAGTTGGGAGGATTAGAGGTTCATACCTTTCCCAAAGTCTGAAAATGAACATAACAGCGCAACTCTTCAAGGACGTAGTCTAGCCTTTTATAAGTTACTTGAAACTATATAACAGTGTGCAAATATAAATAATTAATTGAAACCATATAATTATTAGTATTAGAAAAGAAATACTTGAAATCACACCACTGTGTTCAATTTATTTGTATTAGAGAGGAATACTGGATAACATAAACAATCCCATAAGAAACAACAATACAAAAAATTCAAATATCAAGCATAATAAACACGATTCACAAACTTCTTGGTATAAAGTAACCTAAAATAGGTTGACATGCCATTAAAGTCATTCAATCAATCAATCATGTACCTATAAGCAGCATTTCATTGATGTTTTGTAAAGTTCTTGGAATATTCATATTTATATTCATATGAAACAAAAGTATTTTCTAAAAACATTCTTTATTAATAGATTAAGACTTTTTCATTGTTAAAATAACATCTGAAAAAATCACGATCAATATTTTAAAGGCTTTTCGTAAACCTTCATTTTAAAGACGTTAAAATTCCATCTTCAAGAAATTCTCTTCTTGAAGATGTCAAAAATCGCCTTCCAAAGTAACGGGAAAATGAGAACTATATTGCGGGTTTGATACAAGCACATACACACACACACACACATACACACACATTCACACATATATAGTAATAATGTGTGTGTTTCTCGTCTTTGCCGTATTATTATTATTATTATCATTATCATTATTATTCCTTGAGAATTTTTCACATCGGCTAACGCTGATGGTCTTTCACTGAGAGACAACAAGTTTCCTCAAGTCTCCAGGACTCTTCTCCACAATGCTGTAGTTTGAATTGTCAACACGTCCTCTTATTTCCAAGTCTTCTAGTCCTTTTACCAATCCTTTGGTGACTGTACCAAGAGCACCAATTACGACTGGTATAAATGTCGCTTTCATATTATACAGTTCAAATCCCAAGCAAGGTCCAGGTACTTATCCTTCTTTTCGCTTTCTTTCAATTTTACTCTGTGGTCAGCCAGGACAGCAAAATTCACAATTCTACAAGTTCTCTTTTTTTGTTGATTATTATTTACTCTTTGAGAGTTTTTCACATTAGTTTTAGCTGATGGTCTTTCACTGGAGTTTGAGTGACAGCAAGTATCCTCAAATCTCCAGGACTCTTCTCGGCAATCTTGCCGTTCTCAATAATGTAGTAGTTTGAATGGTCTTCACTCGTCCTTTTATCTCCAAGTCCTCCAGTCCCTTTAATAATCCTTTGGTGACTACTAAAAGCACCAATCACGATTGGTATAATTGTCACCTTCATGGTCCATAGTTTTTCAATTCCCTAGCAAGGTCCTGGTACTTATCCTTGTTTTCATTTTCTTTCAGTTTTATTCTATGATCAGCTGGGACAGCAAAGTCCACAATTTTGCAAGTTCTCTTTTATTTTTATTCATTTATTTATTTATTATTATTATTATTATTATTATTATTATACGGTCTGGTCCTCTGGCCGAGATTAGGGGATCCATTTGTATGTCAAAGTCGCTTAGTATGTCAAAGTCGCTTAGTGTGTTATTCTCTTGGACATATGCTGGGTTGTGCATATACCATATGTTCGTATGGTCAAATTTAAATTTCTTGAACATCTCCCAGTGGATCACCTTGCCGACCCAGTCGTGTCTAGTCTTATACTCCTTCTGTGCTAATTTGCTGCATTCGCTTATTATGCGATTGATCATTACGTCTCTATCACCACATAACCTACAATGGAGTTAGCCATTAGGTGAGTGACTCGGATAGCAATAATTACTGGAAAGTTCTTTTATGCACGGATATACGTGTTCCGGTTTTTTACAAATATATTCACATACATATAGAAATAAACATACACACACACACACACACACACACACACACACATTAGCCACCAACCACAACAAGATAATGAGCTTCTTGGAAGTGGCCTGTTCTTTCGGTTTCCAGATCAGAATCAAGCTGCCACGAACGCGTCATCTGTAAACAAGAGAAAGAAATATCTTAAGTAGTCAGATGTGAGAATGACTGTTGCGTTCGTCCAGTATGCCTAGGACATCAATAACTTCGACCCCAGAAAGGTGATAAGGGTCATTACCTTGTAGCACAAGATGTCGTCCACTATCAGATGTGTGAAGCATAAGAACATCAAGATTAGAATTCTAACCCTAACTCTCATCCTGGCCCAAATGGCTCAAAAGTGGGTAGACCTAAAATAAGGCCTCCTAAATCTGCTAATTTGAATCTCTTGGCCTATGATATTGGTAGTATCTTTGATAAAAGACCAACCAGCAGCCGATAGTACCAAGGAAATTTTGAAGGTCGGCATTGTGGGCATAATGTTGAACATGAAGAAGAAGCGCCCGATTAAGGTTTAAAAGATGAATAAAAAAACTTTTTATGTGTTTAACTGCTGACCGAGTAAATTGGTGTTTTGATAACATCAGGATGTTATGCTAAGTATTTGCTTTCATAAGCACCTGTCAGAGAAACTGATTTATAACAGATCAGTGATATTTCTTTTGACATGTAGAATTGAACTTACGCCCTGAGCTATTAAACAATAGGAAAAATATAAATTTAAACTATGATTTACGGCCGTTAAATTTCAAGTCAATCTGAGACTAAGGGGCTGATTGGATGGCTTCAGTCAAGTACCCAAAATGGCTATGTAGTCACAATATGCAGCTCGGTTTCTGTCGAACACTTCAAGTTGCTTTCAGACTCCCCGTTTCGGCCAAATAATGATGATTAAACGTCACCGAGTGATAATAAAGTTGTAATTTCTCATCAACTTATAAGATTAAAGATGGCAACACGAAAGAGACATCATAGCAACTGAGATGACAAAACGAGACGCCTGAAAAAGAGACAAAGTGAAATATGAACAAAATGAAATAAAGTAATGAGATGGGAGCTAAGTGATCACAGAACAATACCAATATAAAGAAATCATTGAGTGAGACTAATAGATCGGCCGACCAAATGAGGCTATCCAATGTTTATGTCGAATTAGTGCCGTGACCAAGATAAGACAAAGATTGTCCGGTTATTTTTGTGTTGTTTCTGAAGAAATGGAGATTCCCCAATGATTTTTTGTAACTGGCTGGAGTAATTTTTTCAAAATTTTTTGCATGCATTGACTTTGGTTAGTCATAGGTGACGTATTGTGTTTGCGCCAATTAATATATTTTTAAGGTTTTTGTGTATACAGATTTATTTTTATATGCTGCTATTTTCTCCGAGCGAAATGTGCGGCCCTGTTGAGTAAAATGAATGGAAAACGGGTCATGAGGTCTTCATAAAATGAAAGAGATCAAAACGAAGGATTGCCTCGGAATAACCGGTGTCACTGAAGTTTCTGACCAGAATGCGACAAAGATTGTCCGGTATTTTTTGTGATGTTTCCAAAAGGATACAGATTATCCTGTGATTTTTTGTTACATTTTGTAATTGTGTAACATATACAAACTGATGTGAAAGAGTAAAGATGGAGATATAAAGTAATTCTAGAGATAATCAAACAAAAGACAAGTGGTAGACTCTGAATTGAGACGGCGGATAAAAAGAAAATCATAACTTGACAGTAATGAATTTGAAAGTGATTAACGTAGAAATATTAGATAATGGAGTGATGAGATCTATTTTTGACATGTAGTGACACGGAGCGTAACATTCAAATTAAGTCCTGAACCGTTAAATAAGTGGAATAACACCGCAGTATTATTGACAGCCGTTGAACTTCAGTTCAATCTGAAAATATAGCTCTGATTTGATGGCTTCAATCAGGTGACCAAAACGGTTCTAGTGTGAGAAACACTTGGGCATCTCTGGTGGTGTAACGGTTAGCAAGCTAGACTAGCAAACCTACACGAGTGAGTTCGAGTCTCATTGGGTGCCCCATTCATTCGGCCTCGTGCCACATCGAAGCAAAGAGCTTTGTAAATTACTAGTGTGAGAAACACCGAGAAATAATAAAGTAAAATGCGCACATGAAATGGTGGTGGCGTTATCATTCCTCATCAACGCACCAGACTAAAGATGGCAACAGGAAGGAGATATCAGATCGGCTAAGACAAGACGAGACGTCCGGGAAAAAGATCTAGAGAAGTGAAGAATGAACTAAAGGGAGGTGAGGAAATGAGAGTTGGCCAATCATAGAATAAGAGCCATATTACAGGTCCATATTCATATTACAAGACCGATCGTAGTGTAAGCCCCATAACCCTATAACATAAACATATAATATAGAATGGACAATTGTAAAGCAAATGGTAGAACGATAAAATAAGGTCAATATTCATATAACTTGGCCGATTATAGAGTAAATGGCTATACAATAAAACGGAGTTATTTGGCGGTCCAGCTACTCTCTAGATAATACGCAATTGAGGGCACTGGCAATATACAAAAAGAAAACCGTATACATAAACACCTCCAAAATATATTCCCTAGCCCAAACACATCACCTAGGATTAACCAAGGAAAGAGTCTTGATATACATAATGCATACATATACATAATTGACACACAGACATATATATATATATATATATATTAATGAACATCATATATGTTTCTTTGCATACATCTCAAGAATGCATATATGCATACCTCACATATCAATAGACATAGTAGCATTTGCAAGAGGATATGCTAATTCATGTAGAAGCAGTCGTGATTTCGTAAGAATTAAGAATATTATCTTTGCTTCAATGTAATACCCGATAATGAATCGATTACCAACATATCAGGATAAATTATATACTTATACATAAAAGAATTTTTGTAATTTACTTGAAGCATTGCATAAATTATTTTATTTTATTGTATTGAATCAATTGAGAGGGCTATTGTAATGCGAAATAATAATTATTTCGCATTGAAATAGCCCTCTAAATTAAATCAATTCTATAAAATAAAATACTTATACATATATATGTGGGAGGTATGTGTGTATTTGTGTGTGTGAATATATGCAAGAATATTAAATCATAGTACATAAAGATTTCTAATATTTCGATGGATATAAACCAAATGTGATAAACAGACAAATAAACAAGTTATGCTGAAAGCACCAGTTGCCGCCATACACCGAAGTTACGCAGCAATGATTCTATTTAGTACTTAGATGGGTGATGACGAAGGAACATCACGTACTGTATGGAATCTAAACCCTATGCATCTGACGGAACAAACCTAAATGAATTTATGGAGGATTGAAGAAACTCAGATAGGTAGTCATTTACTCAGCTTAGCTTTGTTATGGCACAAGCAAATGGAGCATCCAATGAAAATCGAACTTACAAGTAATGCTTCGCTAGCGTAGCTTGATAAACATTGCACCACGAGAGGTGCCTGATGAAGAAATTATAAATTTGCACAAGGACGCAAATATGGGTCACCAGTGAAGTTTGGACCCTGTAATAATTGTCTACGAAACTTGCCTTTAACGTTAGGACTTGAAATACAACAAATCAGCGCAATATAGACATCATATATAGTGGGACAGAGAGGATGATCAATTTTAAAATAGCTTCTATTCAGCACCATCGAAAGGGACATACGTCTGGTAGATATTATTTCGGACGAGGGGCATTGCCATTTTTTTCTCAAATATTTTGTGTTCTATTTCAAGTGAAGCCATAGTGCTGTGGACAATAGAATATCGTGTTTGCCTACGACAGTTACATAAAAAATAACGAGTCTGTCAGCAGTTAGGTATGAATTTCGATGCTAATCCAATATTCATTGAAATCAGTCTGTTCCCACCTATAAGACAATCGTACGTTGGGTTAATGCACTTCGCATTCAAGATACACTATTGGATAGGAGACCGGTGGGGGCTCCACAAACAATGCGTACACCGGAAAATGTGAAACGTGTCCGACAAGCTATGCTACGGAGTCCCAATCGATCGGCTCGGAGGCATTCCATCGGTAATCGATCAGAAAGGCGTATTTTGCATGAAAGCCTGCATTTCCACCCCAACAAATTAGTTGTTGTCCAATAGTTGAAACCAGGAGACTGTGATCAGATCAGATGAAAGCAATTTTTGAGACAAATGACTACCCCATTTTGTTAATGAGTGATGAAGCTCATTTTCATCAGAACGGTATGGTGAATCAACAGAACTGTCGTTATTGAGCCGTTGAAAATCCAAGAGAATGGTACACAAAACCACAGAATAGACAAAAAGTAACGGTCTAATGTACTGTTAATTACGCTGCCGTCATTGGTCCTTACATTTTTGAAGACAATAATGGAAATGCTGTAACTGCAAACTCCGAGATGATCAACAACTTCTTTGTGCCTGAATTACGCCGAAAACATGCGCCTATCCGACGTGAGTAATTTCAGCAGGATAAAGCGACGGCCCACATAGCCAGAACATCAATAGACGTGCTTCGCCCTCTATTCGGTGTCCTCGTTATTTCCAGGTTTGCCGACACTTCTTGTCCCCCTCGGTCCCCTGATTTATCCATTTGTGATTATTTCTTGTGGGGATACCTCAAGGCATATGCGTATAAGTATAAGCCCCGTAAACAGGAGTATTCTAAAAAAGCTATTCGCGTGGAAGTTGCCCAAATTTGTGGGAGAAAGTGGAGACCAACTTTCAAGAACGCCTTCAGAAATGCGTCAATGAAAACGGACACCACATGAACGATATTGTTTTCCAAATTTAAATTTGTCAAATTTTAATTCAATGCGAACACAGTGATGTCAAAAATATTTGTTTGAAACCAAAGTAAATGATTTTATGAAATATTCAAAATTGGTCGTCCTCTCTGCACCACTCTCTACATACAAGAACATAAATGCTACAATAGTGTACTAGAAATAAAATACCATGATTCCAGTAATGGATACTCATGTTAGCATCTACATGTAAAATCTCCATCAATGCAGTCATAGGAGTTTTAGGAATGCTTCTCAGTCCTCGTGCCTTAAAATCACTAAACCGCATTGAGTGAATCCAACCGAGAATGAAGTGTGTTTCATTTAATGGCAGCCCTCGCATAACAATCGTCTCTTGCTACAGCCTCACTTATGCCAGTGATCAAACGAGCTATCTTCCCTTTTCCTACACATTCCTGAATACAGCGTTCTTATCATCGGTGGAGATATGAATGCTCAAATAGGCAAAGACGAAAATAATGAATTGACCTCTATGTAAGCACAAATATAACAGAGTTCAGAAGGAGCCATCTCGACTTTAAGTGGCAGGCCTCTAGAATTTGTAAACAAGTTCATATATCTTAGTGGCAACATCTCATCTACTGAAAGCGATGTTAACACATGCCTAGTGAAGGCAATACTACTGTATGGACGTATCAATACTACTGCATGGTTCTATCAATACGACTGAAAAGGCTTGATGGGTTTTGATAATGTGAATTGTTCTTCTAAAAAACAAAAAAGGTATCTTGGATGATTTCATTTTTTAGTGTTGGTTAACTGTTCCATATACTCCGAAATTAAAGTTACTAAAAGCATATAATACACATTAATAAATATATAACCGCTCCTATTTTACCATTCTTGGTCCACCCAGCGTTTTAGATAATTGACTTTTTAATTTTCTACCCAATTTGAGGGGGTTTTTTATATGATGCATTTCGAAATTTGTCTGTTGTTAGTTCATTGTGGACATTTTACCTAGATTCGTGTTTTATGACAGTGCGTGTTATACTTTGACAATTGAACCAACCAAGATCTGACAAATTACAATGGAATTCTTTCGGAAATTTGAATTCACTTATTTCGAAGCCTCAAATCCAGAATTTACATCACAAAGACTTCCGGCCACTAACGATATTAACTCACTGAGTATTTCTCTGGGTTCCAGCTATTAGCATTCAGAGTAAAATAAATTTCTGGTAAAATACAGTTTTTATTTTTATATAACATTTATTTTTTATATCTTTTTATTTACTTGAAACGTGAAATTCGTCCGAAACTTTTGAAGGATATCATTTGTAGGATATGATGAGGATGGCATGCTATGGGAGTTATGAAAGAGTGACCTACATTCCCCAAAGTTTCAAAACTGGTGCCTCAATGCAATATAGTGTCGTGCCCAGAACATCTTTTTGTGTGTGGAGGGGTTTTACTCCTCTGTAGGGAATGCAAACGTCATATTCTCGACCTCTTCCAAAAATGCTTGTATGTGAGTGTCTATGTTTGTGTGTTTTTGGGTACATACGCATTAGTGTATGAATTTATGAGATATCCATCTACACAGTTGCTTATTTCATCTATTGCTTACTTCGTTCATTCCATAAGATATTTCTTAGCTGTAGGTCAAATGGTTTCTGTATGCATAAAGAAAACAAACAAAAAAATTAATCGGAATAGATTCTTGATTTTATTTACTTATTATCCTATTTACCCAACCCCTCCGCTCGGGCAGGATATGACACAAGGTCAGTTTTCTTTAAGCGGAGTTTAACAGGTTTGAATTCAGAGTTTTCCTTCTCCTAGACTAGTTGCCTCACCAAGGCTGAAGAAACCAGTCTGCCCTACTATTTACCCATAGCTGGAGGGAGAATAATTGGATTCATACCTTTCCCAAGGGTATTAGTGCTATGTGGAATGCAATCAGTCTCGTCCAGGATTTGAACTCGTGTCGCCGTGTCCACTTCCCACGACGATAACCATTACACCATTACTTATTATAGTCTGCCAATTGATTTAGTTTTCAATGACCGTATTTTGCTTGAATTCGTAGAACGTAAATTATCAGATATTCGACCTTGACAGTCCAGTTTTTAAAACCATTGTAATCTTTATTTGTAGTTTGGTTCCTATAATCTATAATCTATAAAGTCACATAGAGTTCTCTGTTGTCACTTGTCAAAGATCTTATCGATATTATCATTGTTAAGATATATTACTTTTAAGAATATGTATGCTGCTCAATAACTATCTCAATTATTTTTTTCACAAATAATATAGTTAATGATAAATGATACGAGAGAATTCAGCTCAGTCAGAAATTCTATAATATAAAGAAAAAATCCGACAAATTTATTAGTAGATTAGTAACGTAAAAACTCGTTAATATTTCGATATCTATTAACATCATCCTCAGAACATAATCTAATATACATTATACAAAGGGTGATGATAAATCAGAAAAACATGCATGCATTTAATCAAAATTCGATCAAAAAGCAACAACTGAAAATTTTTGTTAATGCCTTAAACCCTTTTAAGAAAACCGCTTTTACCAATTCTAAGGATGTACCATCCGGAGAATTGGTAAAAGCAGTTTTCTTTTATCCACGGATGGGTCATCGCCAAAGTTTTCGTATTCAAAACTTTTATTAAAATGAAACTACTTTGCAAAATTTATTCATCTTAAAGGAATAGGACAACTCCTCCGCTATAAGCAGGATTTAATACAAGGTAAACTTTTAAGCGAAATAAAGTTGGATTCAGAGTTTTCCTTCTCCTAGATTAGTCGCCTAAACAAGGCTCTATTATTGACCTATAGTCGTAGAAATGGATTCATTCCTTTCACAAGGACATTTGCGCCAAGATAAAGGAAGATTTATCCAGGATTTGAACTCGGGTCACTAATCACCTTTCCAACGATGATAACCGTTATGCTAACCACACCTCCATAATCTAAAAAAAGGAATAAAACACATAGAAAAAAGCATAGACATGAGTTTTTAATAATGATATTAATTTGAAAATATAAAAGCCATCAAAGTCTGAGTCATCAAATTAGTTACGTCCCATTTGTCATTTGAATTTACCGTGTTTCGTCAAAAAGCGCACAGCTCGAAATATTGTCTATCGTATTGTATTGTATTAATTGTTTGTATTAATTTAAATTTGATTTCTAAGAATATTTGACTTACGATTAATTCATACTTGCCAGATCACCAAAATTAAACAGCAATGAGCATGTTCAGGACTTAGGTAGGTGACTACTTAATAACACCAATTACGGTTCACTTTATATTTTGTATGTATGTATGTATATTATATACTTGTTGTTCAAAGTAATTTGCTCTCATTAACACTCATTGACTCTCTCTGAGAAGAGGGTGTTGCACCCTCTCTAAGAAAAAGATGTTGCACTCTCTCGAACCCGAAACAGCGGAATAGGAAATAAAACACAAATAACATAAAGTGTGGTTGTTTAACAGGTGAAATGGTGTGATGTAATTCCGGAAAACGTGGGTAGATAGTAAAAATCTGTGTGTGATAAAATAACGCACTGAAGTGCTATTGACGAAAATTGGGTCGTTTACCGCTGTCGACTCCATGTAATCTCTCTCTCTCTCTCTCTCTCTCTCTCTCTCTCTTTCATGTATATAATTAAAGCAGATATCATATATACGAATAATACATATTTGCATTCGCAAATATATATTACACATATCATAACTTACCTATATATGCTCTATCACTAATATTGAACAGTCTTAATAAGTAAAGCAAACTAGTATTAATATACATTCCTAGTATTAATATATATTCCTTTATTACTCCGAATCGTTTGACAATTTCGCCATCTAATCGTCGTAGAAGTTTTCTGACCGTTTGTTTCCAGTTCCTGGATACCACTTGAGTCCACTTGTTGTCTGTAAACCTTGCAATGTGTCCGGCTCAGCGAAACTTCTGCTTTTGGTACTTCGTTATCATACATTTCACTTCGAATTATCTTGCTTCTGATATGCTCACACAACGATATCAACTGCATGCAACATTTCATTGGTGTCTGTGCTACAAGGTAACTGGCTTTTAGAGAATGTCGTAGTTTTTAGTATCATTAAAGAATACTGTAATTTTCATTAATCGACGAGATAATATAGGATTAGATATAAAAATTTCTTTATCGAAGCCTGGTGTGACTTCGGATCGAACCGAAAACAGGAAAGGATATTTTGACCCCGACTTTAAACAGTGGAAAATCGAATTGTTTTAGTGTGTGAGTCAGGTTGATAATGCGGGCGGAGAATTAAGCAGCCATTTTTGTAGCCCCAGACAAACAGCAGAGGAGGTAAGTTTTGAGAGTGAAGGAGATGAGGACCCTCGCAAAACGCGCCCGCCGCAAAGTATCCTGGCATTCGCTGATGTTCTGACTGAATTTTGCTTACACATCAGATTTCATATCAATGTATTCTATTCTTTTGTGTAATATATTGCCAACATATATTCGATTGTAGGTTATTTTTGTTCACTTTTATAAAATCGTCAATATATAACCAAAATTAGCATTCTTATTTCATCAGCAAAGCTCAACTTATCCCTTTCATTGAAGTCGTCACAAGAAATCTTACCACTGCTTACTGACTCAGGAGGAAAGGCATCTTTCTTCGTCGGTAGGAATCACAACACTTTTGAAGAACAAGACTCGACGATCGACAACTGAAACTGGTACCAAGCGCAGACAGTTTTAAATTGTAAAACCCATTCATTCCAGCCGCTGTACGGAGATTGGGATATCGGAACAAGCGATGTCTGAGCTAAATGCTGAACATCGACAGAAATAAAGACTAGACCTCGTGTGCCTAGATGGCGTGTGCAGACTGAAGGGATTGTTATACCGTAACCAATCTCTGTTCATACTTCTTTTCAGTGGCCCACGTTTCGCTTGCGTATAAACATCGCAGGCAAAATGGTGCTATTAGAGAGATTTGCACATAAAGTCTTGTCCAGTACATCTTTTATCATGCTAATGGCCTATCACCCTGATCTTATTCTCCACAAGATTTTCGCATGAAGTTCCTTGCACATATTCACCATCCCTCCTAAGTAGAAGTACTTTTTCTCCTTCTCGATTTCATCTCTTCCCACTGCTATAAGACCCAGTGGTACATCTTCAGAACGCATTCATTTAGTTTTCATGTGATCTATCTTGAGTCCGACGGTCCAACTTCGATTGTTATTTAATATTTAGATACAACTAGATAGATAGATAGATAGATAGATATGGAATAACTTCAAAGATTTTGCCGTTGGCGCAAGTCAAATAAATTCTTTATCGTTATCTCTTCTTCCACTCTTCTTTGTGAATTCAAATAAAACTATTTTCGTCATTCCACCGAAACGATGTCATTTCGCGAACAAAAGTAGTACAAAAAATTGAAAGCAACGCATTTTAAAGTCTCAATATTAAACGAATTATTGGAGCGTATGGATTTACCGATCTACTTAGAATAGAAACGCAAAAACTCTCTTCAGTAAATGTGTATGAATTTGTGTGATATTTTCCCATTTATTTTATAAAAGGGAATGTTCTAATTTTTCCGCCATTGACAACCCAAACGGACCTACGAATAAATGGGCCATACGTTCGATTTTTATAGTGGCGTCATGTTTAAACTACATTGTGTATATTCCCAATTTCTACAATAAAATAGAATAAAACGGAAAAACCTCACTGCTCTGAGTTTCAAGTCGCCGAGCAGTAGGTGAGCTATTATCAAGATGTCTATATATATATATATATATATCATCATCATCATCATCATCAAGTCGCAGTGTGATAGCACGGATTTCCCAGACTCTCTCTCTCTCTCTCTCTCTCTCTCTCTATCTCTCTATCTATCTTTGTCCATATCATCCATCGCTCCCAGCAGGTCTTCTAGGCTGTATCTTGTGTCCGCACAGATGATGGAAGTTCTTGTTGGTCGGCCAACAATGGCGCGTCCATGTGTAGAATCCACACGAGAACGTCGCTTATAAGTTCGTCCTTATTTCTCCAACAATATCCATGTCTTGTTCGTCTTACTTGGATGATTTTTGAGAAGGGAGGTAATAGCCGTACAGCTGCTATTTTGTGAGGTGTTTCTTCCTGGATTTATTTAAAACAGCACGTAGAATTCTTGTGTAATTTCCATCTAGTCTTTTCTCTATGCGTTTTATTAGCGTCCGTGTGATGCATCCATACAATAGTATTGACACTGCTACCGCTTGCAAGAAATCCCGTTTGATTTTATCGAATAGATCAGACTTTCATATGATGCAATAATTTGTCGATACCAGTTCATGCCTTCTCTAGGCATATCGTGACATGACTTTCAGTAGATGAGATATTTCTGCCGAGATATGCAAACTGGTCAACTGACTTTAGGGGCCTACCACTTAAAGTGGAGATAAGTCTTCATTTAAAACATATTAACATATGTTTTATTTGCGTATACATGGTCGCCAATGTTTTCTACTGCTTGCTCTATTCTATGCAGTAAGGATGCGACTTGGGCTGGTTATTTGCGAGAAGCGCTAGATCATCTGTATAGTCTGCGTCTGTCAGAATTTCCGCAGAATACTGCACTCTTCTTGCTTTTTTTAATGTAAAACCATTTTCTTTTATTTGATCTATCAATATTCGAAATACGTAATTTAGGCAAAGTATAAACAAATATGGCGCTAATGTGTCTCCTTTGAAAATTCCAACTACAATGTCGAAGAAGTCGGTGTCGCTATTAGGTGAGCGAACCATATTGCTTTTGTGTTTTTATAAAGCATCATTATAGTTGTTAACAGATTCTCTAGGGAGACAATATGCCAGTAGTATTTGCTCGATCTTTTCTCTATGCATGACATCAAATCCTTTAGAGAAATCTACAAATAATAATGTTGTCTCAAAATTTTTTTGCCTATACTCCTTCGACTATTCGACGGATAATCAGAATCTGAAAGGTTATAGATCGATTTCTCCGAAAACAGTTATGATTTTTCGTAAGAATTTTCTCAATTTCAGGTTTGATATGGTTGGAATGCAGAGCATTATAAACCTTAGTAGCCTATTGTAGTAAGAGTTATGCTTCTGTAGTTCTTGGTGATTCTGAGGTCACCTTTCTTAAGGAAGTGAAAGATGTAACCTTTTGGTCATTTCTGTATTATGTCTTGTTTATTGACAGCGTTACATAATAGAAGAAATATGTCGTCAAATTTCCTTGTCTACCATACTTCTGGAGGGATTTCGCTGAGGCTTGTAGCTTTTTGTCAATATTGCGTCATGCTTTTCCTCCGTAAACTGTCCTAATTTGATGTCTAGTAGGCTATTATTAATTTTTTGATAGGTTTATCAGTGACTTTAAGGGGTGCTCCGAGCAGATTTTTTAAATGTTATATCCACTAGTGTATTAGTTGTTTGCTAGCTGCTTTAATTTTACTCTCGATGTGCTCTTTCTTCCGCTCACTTTATTTACTATCTGCCACGGTAATCGTGATTGTCTATCTTCTACAGAGTTTCTGATTTTCTTAATTTAGCCTTGAATGTATTCTAGTTGTTGATTTTGGTATGTGTTAAAGTGTTTTCTTAAGTTTCTGCGCATCGGCATTCGATGGGTTTCTTTTATTAAGGAACGATGCGATTTTCATGTTACTTCGTTTTTCCTAATTGCTATAGCCACTTATGGGCTCTAGATTTGGCTCTTGTTTTGGTTGGAATACATTCGGCAGCTACCTGTCTATGGACAGTAACAAAGTTTTCTCATTCGTCATTCGGGGCATGTCTATTAGATGGCACCTGAAGAGTATCAAACTTTTTTTAGTTATTGTATAATTGTTCCTTATATTACAATTGGTGCGTGAGGATCCGTCATATTGTGAAGTTTTGACTGTTTGTATCTCATTTCTGCATAGATTCGGGTGAATCTTTGCCGAGGTGATTCTGTGATCAGAATATTCTCCTCCAGAAGAGAAGTATGCTTCACAGTTTAAAACATGATTTATGCTCTTCTTGTTTAAATATATATATAATCTAGCTGTGCTTTAAAGCTGTTTAGGTTGGCGTAGGTCCATAGTTTTCCTTCCCTTTTATAGAATTTAGTATTTAGTCATGCTAACCTGTTTTTGAGTAAAAAATCAGCTAGATATTTCCCATTTCTGTTTGACGAATTGTGTATGTAAAATGTGTTATTTTCGTCTTTACCTATTAGAGCATTTATGTCTCCGTTGATGATTAGAATGTTATGTGAAAAAATGTGTCGGACAAGGGAAGATAACTTGTTGTAGATGGTGATGATGTTCATTTCATCACTGGCATTGGTGGTACTGTAGCAAGAGATAATTGTTGGACAGGGGTTGCCATTTAATGAAGTACATCTCGTTCTCGGTCGGATATTCTCTATGATTAAAAGGTGCGAAGACTGAGAAGTATTCCTAACCTTCCTATGACGACATTGAAGGAGTTTTTACATGCAAATGTCGAGACAAAAGCAATAATCCGTTTATCAGTATCATCCAGACTGAAAAGTCTGACAACCTAGGAAATCGCGTTCCCCAGAGATCACCTTTCACGACTTCCAGTGGCAACTGGATTGACGATTGAAACCAACATGTCTAGTGACTGAGCTATTGCCCTAAAGAACCCACCAGGTAGTTACTTACTGAGAATTAACTCAAATTCACCTGGGATTATGTTCTTGATATTTACTAAGATAAGCTTAACTACAATAGTAAGACAACCCGTGAGGATCGAACTCACTTCACAGTTATAATAATCTCTAAGATTAAGCTTATTAACTATTGTTTCACGGTGAGATGTCCTGATAAGTGTTGCTCAGCCCACAACATATTGCAGGGTTAATTATGTATTGAGAAAAATGAATCAATAGCAACCTTCTTAAAATTGTTCCTTATCATTTATTTTCTTAGATGCCCGTGGTGTAATTGTTATCGTCGTAGGAAATGGACACGGCGACTCGAGTTCAAATCCTGGACGAGACTGATTGCATTTCACATAGCACTAATACCCTTAGGAAAGGTATGAATCCAATTATTCTCCCTCCAGCTATGGGTAAATAGTAGGGCAGACTGGTTTCTTCAGCCTTGGTGAGGCAACTAGTCTAGGAGAAGGAAAACTCTGAATTCAAAACCTGTCAAACTCCGCTTAAAAATTGACCTTGTGTCATATCCTGCCCGAGCGGAGGGGTTGGTAAATAGGATCCTTTATTTTCTTAGTGAATATAAAATTCAAAAGTTGCAATCACTTCAGTTGAATATATAAAGTTATGTTTAATTTCGTCATCACTCCAATCGACCACATCTCTGGTCTGCTCCTATCTGGCAGACTAAATCTACAAATCCACATCTAGGCATAGTTTAGCTCAGGCCTGTTCTAATGCGCTGTTTGCTCGACATGGTGAATCATAAGCTATATATATATATTTAAAGATTCTGATTTTGAATTTCGAAATTATTTCTTAATATAAACATCCCCTTTTACAGTGTTATACTTTTTTGCCAGTTCATTTAACTTGCTTTTACTACTTTCACAAGTCCAAAAATAAACAAAACAGTAAGAACTCACTAGACTGTATAAATGGTCTCCTAACCTTGTATACCACGGGGGAACGCCAGTTATTTGCTATGTTAGATTTGGCTTGATATAAATATATAGCAGAGATTCACCTAGTGACTTTCGAACATATTACACAAGCAAATTCGCTCGCGTGAAACGCTTGCTAATCATCATATAATATTCTTTGATCAGTCAATCAATGTATTTATTAACCTTAAATTCTCTTGGCACAAGGCGACAAACATGATTCACTAAAAGAGCAGGGTTGTGTCGGTTGGATGAAAACAGGTTCAAGCAACAAATTCTGTCTCTCCACATCGCCGATGTGGCTTAAAAGATGGGCAAAGGCTGACATATTGTATCAGTTGTTGTAACGAGTTTGAAGACCAAATCGGTTGGCCTTAAGAAGTCATGCTCCAAGTTTTAAATTAAAAGTTTTCCCTCTACTAGAGTAGTAGTTCACCAAGGCTAAATAACCCAGTCTACCCAAAAAAGGCAAATTCAGCCGATCGGGACAATCAGTTTGAGCCAAAATAAAGACAGTCAACATTGACCTGGATTTTATCTATATTTTTGAAATTCTATTCCAATGACACACTTCAAAATTATAAATCTCAAAACGAAGCTGTTTGTATTTTCCCAACAGATTGACTTGATCCTCATCTGCTGTGTGAGAAGTGGAGATATAATCATTTTACTTCAAAAGGATTGGATACTTCTCGTTAGGTTATTGGGTGATTGAGTGAGGCCCTGCCAGAAAACTTCATGCTTTTATCTCTTTATCTTCTCTCAGGTCTTTTGCTACTATGCTGGTTATTTATTAAACACAAATAATAAGACTTTCCCTGATCAACACATGCAAGAAAACTTCTTTATATATATATATATATAGGTTGTGACAGAAATACTTCTCACATTTTAAACTATCACTTGTGTAATGCAAGTGAACTTAGCTGGAATCTTACCATTTTTTGACAGATGTGATCAGTTACGATCATTGTTTGAACCGGGTATGAGAAAAGGTTGGCTGATTGGTTGGTTGGTTGTGTTTAATAATATATCAACCCTTGTTGGTTATTTAATGCTAAATCCTGTTTATGGATATATATATATATATATATATATATATATATATATATATATATATATATATATATATATGATTAATGAACGAATAGTTTGTTGGCAACATTATTTTGAAACGAGCCAGAGCTCTTTTGTAAAATGGTTTCAAGTATTGCTATTTATTATTTGCCCACAGTTAAATGGTTTCAAGTATAGTAAATAATCAAATAGTTCTATATGACCCATAGATGGAACCCTAGCAGGTTCTACTACATCGGGTCAAAGTGGACCTGGGAGGAATGGCAATGAAGAGGTACTCTACATTCCTTAAATCTCAAAGGGTGACAATCAGCATCAGATGGTTTAGAGTCATATCAGGACACTCGTTGGGTGGGGATCTTACCCCTGTGCAGAAGTGTAGTCGGCGTATTCTACTGTGTCCCCGCCAGCCGACTGGGTGGATGAGAAAAGGAAGGAAATATGAAAAACTTAATTGATATGGATAGCTTCGTCAGAAATGGAATTTTATTTATAACTAGATAAATAAGAAAACGAATAAAACAAAGTCTACACAAGAGAAACAGAGAGAGGGGAATGCTTCCCCCCCACACACACACACACACCACCATTGAATTTGTTTTTGAAAAATAAAGTAGAATTAAATTTCTAATGACACTATCCTTATAACGAAATGCATTGAATTAATTTTCGATCTCTCTCTCTATATATATCTATCTATCCTCTCTCTCTCTCTCTCTCTCTCTCTCACACACACACACACACACACACACACAAATACACACACACACAATCATGTGATTGAAAAAAAGAAACTCGGAAAAACAGACAGCGAGTGTGTGTGCGTGGCTTTTTCTTATATTTTGTAAATCTGTTCTCTTTACACACGAACATTTCCATCCCGACTAACGAGTAAATACTTCAGAAGATTCATGCGCGTATTCGGGAGGCGATTCCCATTGAAATTAATATTACTTTCTACCATATGATAACATTCTGTTCACCTCATTCACGTCACTCGACGCACGAGGAGATCGGGGTCGTCAGTCACGTGAATCTCACATCAGTGTCCTTGCAAAATACAGAAGCACAAAAATCCTGCACGTTGCTCACTCTCCCATGTCATGAAAATGCCATTTGTCCAAGAAAGGCAGAGAGAAACTATTTATCTTCATAAATAGACATGAATAATTAACTATTTCTTCTCATATGTCTGATTTGTTTTTCTTCTTTTTCTTTTTTTTAACCTGCCGACTCATTGATTAGAGTTCGAATCGAACTAATTTTCGCATTTGAGTGAGAGCTGGGTGTAAGTCTATCACCCTGCAAGATATGGACTGATCATAATATCGCGTAAAGGAAAAAAGATTGATAGATAGATAGATAGATTGAGTTATCAAAATCGAAATTGTACGATTGTAATCATTTGTCCATGCAAGTTTTTTAAGCTAAACCTTGCCATCCCAAATGATTTTAAATATTTGTCATATAGGTGATAAATGTTTTCCACAAAAGAAGCTTGTTAAAACGGCAAATTTATTCTGTTTTTTTTTTCTTCGAAACATAAAAAACTGCTAATTATGCTTTTCAAGAAACCTTTCACAAAGTATTGACCCAGAATTACATAAATTTATCAATATATTTATTAAACAAGTATGTATATTCTTGTAAAATGGTAAAGTCCTTATAAGTATTAAGGTCAAATATCTCACAATAATTGCCACAAAATTACACAAAGTTTTAAATCTATTTTGAGTTCTTAATATTACTATATTTACTTAACTTTACTGGATTTAACACAGAATTATGGTGCTATTCGAACTCGCTCTGCAAACTTACCTGTTGAGTTTGGTCGGACAAAAAAGAAAAAGTATGTATTTCTCCAACCCCTTAGTCAATTTTTAAGTGGAGTAAAACTGGTTATAAATCAGTTTCCCGTATACTAGACTGGTTGCCAAACCAAGGCTAAAGAATCCGGTCTGCCCTGTTATTTGCGCATAGCTGAGGGAGATGGATTCATGCCTTTTTCAAGAGCGAGAAGTGAAACACAAACAACCACGTCGAAGAAGATTTGAACTCGGGTTACTGATTATATTTCTTGATATCATAACCATTACACTAGCACGTATCCTTACTAACCCCTCCACCACGAGTAGCATGTGACACAAGGTCGATTTTAAGCAGAGTACAGCTGGTTTGAATTCAAAGTTTGCCTTCACCAAGACTGGTTGTCTTACCAAGACTAAAAGATTCAATTTTCCTTACTATGGACCCATAGCTGAATGGAGACGAGATGGAGTCATAACTTTTCCAAGTGCATTCGTGCAAAGTAAATACAAACATCCTAGTCCAAGATTTGAACTCAAATCACCGATTCCTTTTCTATGATGATAGCCGTTTCGCCTTCAAAAAGACAGGAACACGGCACTCCGTGAGAATCGAAATTACGACACTAGGGAATAGTCTGCAAATCTTGCTTTTATATATATATATATATATATATATATATATATATATATATTACTGGACAAAAAAAAACAAACAGCTAACATTAAAAAAATTATTGACGACAATTGATGCAGTTCAACCAAGTTATGACAATTTATGACCACTTTTTCAAACTCAAATGACAAATGACTTATCCCAAAATTAGGGAAAGAAATTCTACGAAAATTCAATATTTTAGTTTTTCTGAGAATTTTCTTTCTTGAAAATTATGACTTTTCACAATAACTAAGGGAACTTGGACAACAATAATCAAGGAAAATAATCACTTCTTATGTGTGTCTAAGCCATTGAAGTTTCATTAAAAATTTGTGGCTATAATGAAAAAGGGTAATTTTTTTAATTGTCTGTTTTTTCTGTCTAATAATAATGTGTATGCGTGTGTGTGTGTGTGTGTATATATATATATATATATATGTGTGTGTGTGTTTATCCTTCCCTCCTCTTCCTTTTTTTCTCCCTCTCTCCTAATCCATTTTTCTTAAGTTTTCCTTGTATCAATTTTTGTTTTCTATTATATTTCTCTCCATCAATCGTAGCCTCTATCTTCCTCCGCGTCATTCATCCCTTGCTATCTGTCCAGATTTTTATTCGTATTTCTTACCACCATCAATTTTTTTCTTTTTTCAGACACAACTATCCGCATCTCCTACTACCATTCTTTTTTTATTCTAATTCTTTCTTCGTTTTCCATCCTCCGCCATGATTTAATTCAATTCGATATGCATTACTTGACCATCTACGCCACCAAGATTTCGAACTCAACTCTTTCTGGGCTGCCAAAGCCAACGTGCAAAGCAAGTCTCGTGTTTTAACATGTAATCTCGTTGTACAACCGATCAAACGATTTTACAGTCACGTGTCTGAGGCTACGGCCTGTGCTGTGGCCTTGTTTACTGAAGTAATGCCGCTGCTGCAGCCGACACGGCAACGAAACCCCATATTTTTCTTCTTTCTTCTTTTATTTTTTTCCTTTTTTTTATACGATAACCAAGTAACTTCGGTTTCGTCGTAGTAACACACCGACAGTCAAAAGCGTGTATATGTGTGTGCGCGGGTTTATTTTAGTAAACGTGAATTCGCTTCTCTTCCTGTGTTCAAGATAGAAATTTATATAATGCGACGAGAAACCTATATTGATGTGCACATACGTGTGCGGGTGTGTTTCTATTAGCGCCTTTCCATGTATGCGTCAATTAAGATTGCCTACACGCCATCGTGAATATATATATATATATGTATATATATATATGTGTGTGTGTGTGTGTGTGTATTCCACTCATCTAATTTATATATATATATATATGTGTGTGTGTGTGTGTGTGTGTGTGTGTGTGTGTGTGTGTGTGTGTGTGTGTGTAAGTCACCTGAGGATTGATTGTACTCGTGAAAATCTGAGTTGAGACTTTTATTCCATCTTACAATATATATATATATATATATATATATACATTACAAAAGCAATATATTGTAATATATCCTTGCATTTTTGTGTTATGAGTACAGTAAAGATTTTACAAATTAGATACACCTTTAGCATTGGATTTAACTATCATATACATTTATGTACATATATATATGTGTGTGTTTGTATGTGTGTTTGTTCGTATTTATGTTTATGAATAGCTTTGTGTATGTTTATTACATAAGCATTTACGTATGTACCTAATTGCAAACTATTCCTTTCTCCTTACGCGTGTGATGGTGGATATTCAAGTGTATCTGTGTGTGTGTGTGTGTGTGTGTGTGTGTGTGTGTGTGTGTGTGTGTGTGTGTGTGTGTGTGTGTGTGTGCTTTTGTAAGTGAAGAGATGTACGTAAATACAACTGAGTCTTGTATGCATATATATTTACGCCTTTTTATATATTTGCTTGGTTTTGGTTCCTTTGTTCAAAGCCATATCAACCATTATGGATTATTTAATGCCAAAACCAACCTTATGGAAAAACAATAGTGGTACTATCTAATTCATAGCTGGGGATAAGTCCGAAAATGAACGTAATAGAAAGACTGAAGTTCGAACTCGCTTTCATATATTTGGCTGAATTTGTTTCATTTGATAAATTGATTTTGTCTCAAGTCATATAATCTGACCTTTTTAACTGTTCAAAAATTGAATGAAAACATTTTATTCACATTTACCGTTTGTGCTTCTGTCAATTTTAAAAACACAGTAAGTGTATAATAAGTGGGTCATGATGCCGTGTTAAATTCTAATTACATAATCTAAACAAGAGATCTGTAACTGAAAACCTGAAGAAACAGTTAACCTAAAAACTGAACTAATTCTCTCTCTCTCTCTCTCTCTCTCTCTCTCTCTCTCTCTCTCTCTCTCCTTGTTTGCTTCCAGCTGATAAATAATTTGGAAATTTAAGCAGCAGTTATTCCTTTATACATATTTTCTTTAAGATTACTTACCATGTTCTCTGGTCAAATACGTTCATGTTGCCATAGTTTTTGGCACTATGCTGCCGTCATCTATTTTCAAAACAGGAACAACTCGGAAAATCTAAAAAAAAAAAAAAAAAAGATAACGGATCAACATTTTTCTTTCTCCTTTTAATTTGTTCATTTATCCATTCTTTCTCTTTCTTCTTTGTGTCTTTTTCTTTCTTTCTTTCTTTCTTTCAATCTTTCTCCTCCTTCATTCAGTTATTTAGTGTACTTTTCTTTCTTTCTTTCTTTCTTTCTTTCTTTTTCCTTTTTATAATTTATGGATTTTCCATTCTTTCTTTCTTTCTTTCTTTTTTCGGTTAGAATTCTTTTCTTTTTTCTCTTCCTTTTGTGAAAATAGAAATATAATGACGGGCATCTTTTCAATATGCTTAAAGCATAAAATATATAGCCATTGTATAATATCATTTAATCATTGTATAATACCAATTTATAACATATGGGTACGAAATATGGAACTTAACAAAATCAGTGGAGAAGACTAAGTGATGAAGAGTGATCAGCATGTATCAGAGATCAGACATCAGTAAAAGAGAGATAAACTGTTAAACAACAAACATGAAAATAGTTAATTGGCTTATATTAATTGGCTTAATTAGGATAACATTTAATGCAAAAAAGATTACTTCAATTGAACTCAAGAAATAACAAGCGTAAGACCTGGGAGAAAATGAAGAGATAATATAATAGGGTTTATTGGGAAGACAATGTAGAGGCTCATGCGATCCAAATCGTTATAGCAGAAATTGAGGTAAAGCCTTTGTCCAGCAATGAAAGGATGATGATGATTGACATAGGACTATGGCGAGCAAGAAATCGTGAAAGATTGAAGGTGTCGTGAGTTTGCACCTCTTTCAGAGCTTCATAGAATAAACTAAACATATAAACATATATTTATGTGTGAGGGAATGAGAGAGAGAGAGAGAGAGAGAGAGAGAGAGCATGAAGAGAATACAGAAAATTAATTTTACATGTTTCACGATAAGAAAAGCTTCATCAGAAATTTCTTTTTTTTATTTATTTCACGAAAATAAAGTCTACATGTTACAATAGAGAAGGCATCTCTCTCTCTCTCTCTCTCTCTCTCTCTCTCTCTCTCTCTCTCTCTCTCTCTCTCTCTCTCTCTTCATGGGTAGACTTCATTTTTGTGAAATAAAATTTCATTTCTAATAGTGCTATCTTTACAGTGTAACAAATCAATTTGATTTTTGGATTGCCTTTCTTTTCTTATACCCTCAGATTCTATTTCACACCTCTCTCTCCCTATATATATATATATGTATAAATAAGTCTTATTAAATGTGACGGAAGTGGTATATCTTATTTATTTTTTATTCAAATTTTCTTGTTTCTTAACAAGGAAACGTATATACAGATTAAGAGAATGAAAAAATCTCTATCTTTTCTTCTGCGTCCAGCCGCTTTCGATTATTCTTTGCCCATTGTCAAAAACAAGAATGAGTTAAGGATGTTGCTGTCATTGGAAACATTGAGATATCGAGCTATCTTTGACGCCTCTTTTCTATGACATAATGATCATTAATTCAAAGAAATCTATTGACTTAATTATTTACTTGAAAAAGGCTTACATTGTGAACGTTGCCATTTTGGACTGCTTTGGTAAAGGTATTAGCGAAGATTCGGTTTATTTATTAAACATAATGTTGTGCTATGTGATAGCTGTACATCCACCAACGAAGATTTATTCATACTAAATTGTACTAAGATAAATAATATTAACATGAATCAACCTTTTCCTTTCCCTATTTATTATCTTATTATTTGAGAAGTTGTTCTGTTCAATCTACCCGCTAGTGAAATGTCACTGGTAGAATAGAGGGATAAAAAAGTGACAAAAATAAATGCCGAAAGGAGAGAGACATTTCATCAATATACAGCAATATTCATTTAGGGATGAAAATTTGACTGTATGCTTTTGTTAAATGAATTGATTTATATGAAAAAGAAAAAAAATAATTTATTGGAAAAAGAAAATAATTTAATGCCTAAAATTTTCTTTTCTATGAGAAGGGGACACGTATGTAAGACAAGAAGATGGTACACTAGAGGAGAACAATGTAAGAGTAGAAGGTCAAGCAAAGGAGACTTATGAAAGAATAGAAGGGGCATCAGAGGAGACCAATGGAAGAGTAAAAGATCCAGCAAAGGAGACTTATGAAAGAGGAAAAGTGGCATCACATGAGACCAATAGAACATTAAAAGGTCCAGCAGTGAATAATGTAAGAGTGGAAGGTCAAACAGAGGAGAAAAATTCATTTGTACAAACGAATGAAAGAGTAGAAGGAGAACTCTATGAGTTGAGAGGTCCAGCATTGGTCAACAATGAAAGAGTAGAAGTACAATAGAGGAGAATAATGAAAGAGTTGAAGGTCAAGCAGAGGAGAACAATAAAAGTATAGAAGGTCCAGTAGAGGAGAACAATGAAAGGTCCAGCAATGTAATAGGGAAAGTTCAAGTTGAGAAGAAAAATTCAAGAAAAGAAGGTCCAGCAAAGGAGACCAATAAAATAGTAGAAGTTTCAGCAGACTGGAACAATGTAAGAGTAGAAGGTCCAGCAGAGGAGAAACGGGAAAGAGTAGAAGGTCCTCTCAGCGTTGGGCTGGGACACACCTCAGTCAGCCGTGTTGGTCGGTACACGGGTCTGGTCGGGTGTATCCTGATTCCGCTGGAAGTTGGTTAAGGCCGTCTGATATGAATTCCTGTAGGTCGGCATTTATATTGGGTGCACCAAGGCAGGTATCCTCGAGCCTCATGGGTCGTCCTCCTACGCTCTAACTCGCTTTGGAGGGGCTAGGTTTATCACCTGGCGCCTGAGTAGAAGGTCCAGTAAAGAACATCGTATGAGTAGAAACTTTCAGCAAAGGAGTACAACGTATAAGTAGAAGGTCTAGAAGAAGCGGAAACGTAAGAGTTGAAAGTCCAGCAAAGGAGAACAATGTAAGAGTTGAGACTCTAGCAGCGTAGAACAATGTACACTGTATAACTATACACCACTGCAATATATAAGATGCGAACATTTATCATAAAGCTAATCAAAAAACGTGGTTTAATTCTAAGGGGACAGTTTAGTGTTACCTAGACCAATGAAAAACAGGCTGGAATAAATATACACACCGCTGAGGAAACTATTTTGAAAGAACATCTCGTTTCATACATTGAATTTTGAACACATTTCGAATAAATAGATTGATAGAGAGAGAGGGAAGGAGAAAGAGAGAGAGAGGGAGAGAGAGAGAGAGAAAGAGAGAGAAAATATAAAGTTTATATTGGATGAAAGTTGAAAGACCCTTAAAAATCGGGAAATTAAATTCTTGTTCCTTATGGAGCTTAAACACCATACCATCGTCGTGCTAATCAGAAAAATCCATCTCTCTCAGCCACAAAGTAACTCCTGCTATATCTAGTGATTAATTGGCTAAGAAAAATATAAAAATATTGAAAATTATCCATAATTTTTTACATTTTCCTACGGTTGAATCTGTTAACAATATTATCCAAAATATTTATAATTGTGATGAAGTGATTACATTCGGTGAAAAAGATTTTGTCTTGCAATTTTGATCGGTCCTACGTGTTCTGTATATGCTGCCTTGAGTTTGCTTCGTGAAAAAAATATTTCACCTAGATGTGTCCGTTTCTCAATAAAGACTTTTATCACTCATTTTACCAATAAGGTGATTTTATTTTGTATTGAGTTGATTTTTAATCAGTGAAGATCTGCACGTCAAGGCTGCTTAACATCACTCTACCGAGAACTTAAGAATGGACTCGCAATAAGTGTTCCTAAGGAAGATTTACAAGTCACTTAATTACTGCTCTATCAAGAACGTACAATATTTCTGCCTGTTTATGTAACTAAGAGTATTTACTGACTCTGACACAAGGCCACAATAGTAGGGTGTCCAGTAAGAATTTAAATCATTTGTAATGACCTGCCAAACTAGCTCAACAGTTCTGCCCTAAATATTTGATAAACTGATCATTACAACAAAGCCCAATGAATATCAAACTTACTGACAATAGCAATTGAAATTAACTTCCTGACTATCTTAGTAGAGTTGGTAAATTTGTTTTTATATATTTTTGCGGACGTGTATATGTGTTCTGTTTTTCTCTGTGCATAAATAGATGTATACTTATGCCTTCTAAATAGATGTGCATATATAAATAAGTATTCTTCTGTATATATTTGTGTGTGTTTTATTCAGTATACGAGAGTCAAAGAAAGTTCTCAGTCCGACCAAGATCAGCTTGATACATAAAACGAATATTCGATATATTCATCCTACAGATAATATACTTGCACATCATTTCTTAAGATCTTTTTAACCCTTTCAAAATTTCAATACATATCTACATAAAAAAGGAATTCTTTAAAAAAAATGCCATTCTCATCTTGGTTTTGCCAAGAATTTTTGGTTCCTCTTCGAGCATCAGTTTATCTTTTATAGAGGTCAAGACTAGAAATCATTCACTTATGATAGGATTTTATAAACCGACTCTGTTATTTGTTTTGTTTTTTTTTCTTTTGGATGTTTTTTTTTGGGGGGGGGGGTCAAAACCTAATAACTATTCCTATTTAAAAAAATCTTTTATGAGGTAAAGAAGACTTTTAGCCAATTTTTGTCTTTCATTCTCACCTTTCCTATTAATCTAAGGTCAACCAGCCTAAAACACCAAAAACAAAATCTTGGCCATTTATTATCAGGTCACTAAAACACGGTCTCAGCAAAAAATATTCTGGGTTTTTATTCAACAAGAGATTTCTACTCAGCTTATTTACGTCTGGAACAAGGCCAGTGCGGTGTAGCAATTTACTAAGCTTAGTTGAAAAATTAATATCTTTAGTAATGGTCAACAAGCTTTTATCCTCCCCGTAAAAAAAGAAGAAAAAAGAAAACTTTAGTATAACTTACATCTGGCGAAACACTAAAAGTAGGGGCCTACTTACTGGAGACTGATCTCAGTCAGGGATCTGAGAGACAATTGTGGTGAACATTACATCGCGGTGGGAAGACTGGGGGGCAATTTTCTTCCTACTAATTGAAATTTGTATTCGAAATCTTGGGCTTTTTTTTGTCTTTTTTTTAGGGGCACCTTGCCTTGAATATTAACTTCTCGTACTCCAGGCAAAAATTATGGAATTAGCAAACTTAGAGGATATTCGTTTAGAGTTTTTTATAAAGCAGTAAATAACAGATAAGACGCAATATTTGTTTATTTCATGGTTGAAAATACTGGTTTCATGAAATATATCTTAAACAAATTTGATCAAATTATCTAAATGAATGTTTTGTTTTGTTTTTTCAGGGCCATGCAGAGGAAAATAGAATGGAATAACTCAATATTGAGGGAAATTTATAGAATTCATTGAGCAAAAATATATTTAATAGTCTTCCACGAGCTTTTATGACACCCTTGATTCTTTCAGGCATAGATTTCACTAATTTAAAGCAACATACTTAATCAAAGAGGTTCCAACTTTCCCAAATGACAGTTAATAGGTCTTCTTTGATGGATGAAGCCTTCTCATGGACTTTTTTTTTTACCGCCATGCATTTGCAATTGGATTTAGATCCAGACTGTTTATTAGCCATGTCATTGATTTTATATGCCTTTCCTAAAGAAAAGCCTCCATCTCTTTTTCCATGTGACATTTATGCATTTTTGTCAAGTGTAGAAGCAAAAAATAGACAATCAATTTCTCAAATGAATTTCTTTTTAAATAAATAATTCTTCAATTCAGTTTGCGTTGAATGTTTTGTCATGTAAGTTTCTTTTATTTTGTTGCTTTGTTTGTTTTTTTATTTTTGTTTGTTTGGGTTTTATTTTGTCTTTGTGAATAATTGCAAGAGTTTTACTTAACCTTACTCGCTATGCAAACGTTTCTCACAAATGAATCTATTATATCTTTGTAAATCAACCTTTACCGCGATTTATGCACGAGTATGTACAGTACCTGTTGTCTACAGGACTGTTGGTGGACGGAGGAGTTCTGCAGGGGGCGGATAGAGTGAGAAAAAGCGAACAATTAGGGAAAAAAAGTCTGTTAATTTGAGCGCATTCGCGTCTGTTTTCACAGTAAGCAAGTCATTTAACACTGAAAACAGTGACAGTGAAGCTAAAAGTTGTGTTTCTGTTCCTGCTTTTGCATTTAAAAAAATCACCTTTACGTGTTGAGTCATTTTATCCGTCTTCTAAAAATGAGAATTTTTATCAAATGGTGAGTTAGGGGAGAGGAATAGAACAATTACTGGTTTCACACAGTATTCAACTGTTTAAACTTACGCAAAGCTGTTCATGAATCCAAAAGAAATTGTATTTGACTCATTTTATCTTTACATGAAGACAACACTGACGCCAGCAAATTGTGTTCGAACCTTGACATGCTAAATTCTACATGGTCAACCATCTATTGGAAATGTGATACTATGCGATAATCTTAAAATATCGGAAATATATAGCCTTGTGGCAAGTTAGTCAAACAAGAATCGGAGCGTTTTTGTATGAGAATTTGCTTCTCACTGCGACTAGATTTATTTTGATAGAGTAAAATTTTATGGCTCAACGGAAGAACATTGAAACAATTTAGTTTTGAATCAGCTTTTATCCCAATCTTATAAGTCGACCCCACCAAGGAGACAATCACCTAAAGCCATAAAATATATACACCATTCCACATATTAATCCTGAAATCTAACATATTTGACGTATCCTTTCTTGAATTTCTTTGACCCTTCCAGAAACATTGCAGAATGCTTCCAAGTTTGTTTTTTTTTTCCTCAGATAACTGATATCTCTACATAAAAGTTTATTGAATGTATCAACTGACATGTACCCCAGTTATTTATTGTGTATATATATATATATATATATATATATATATATATAAGAGGATTGTAGTTCTTAATAGCTCACTTGATAAGTTGATCGAGGACCAAATGTTGCAGTATTGTTAAATAGTGCTCAATATCAATGATAGACCATTTATGTATAGAAATATATACACACACGTATATATATATATATATATATATATATATATATATATATATATATATATATATATATATATTACATGGTACTGTCTGTGATCTTGGGTTTCATGCAATCAGTTATTTTCGAACAGAGTGAAGATCTTTAAAAAAACAATTAATATGGTTAGTTTTTTGTTTGAAAAGTGGGGGTCATTTGCGTGTGTGCCGAAGTTTGTGTGTTTTTGAATGTTAGTATGTGCTGTCGCTCGTGCGTAGACATGTGCGTATATTTGTGTATGTACTGGCATGCATCTTTACATATTTACACATATTTCCGCTGTCTTTTGGCGGGAAGAAATAGGTCAGTGGAAGAGAGTGTAGGAAGAGAAGTGTGGGTGAGAGAGAAGGAAATCGGTTGTTGTAATCAGATTTTCTTTTCTAACTTTATGTTACCTAAAATTTTATTTTGATTTGAATATGAAATGTCTGTTTTTGGGGAATTTTCTTTAGTGATGATGATGATTAAAATTAAAATCATCATCACGTTACCTTTTTTAATATGGTATGGTATTTATGGGTAGGAAATAAAAACGATAGATTTTGGGCGTCTTTTGCAATGATAAAAATACATATATATAATAACAATAATAATAACAATAAAAGAAGTAAAGTTGGCGACCTTAGTCGAGGATAACCCGAAGGTGTAGGAGATGGCACTCCACTATTCCCTGGATTGCTCCACTTTACCCTTGATCCTTACCTTATAGTGCTGAGAGCTAAGCAAGGTGGCATCAAGTACCCTTTTTGAGTCTTTAGTATGACTTGACCTAGGATTGAACCCCGGTCTCCCGCACCATTAACGAACACTCTATTCATTAGGCCAGTGGCCGGTATATAACAACAATAATGATATATAAAAATAAAAGATATAAAAAATATATAAATAAATAAATGAATAAAAATAGTACAATAATAAAATAAAAATAATATATATATATATATATATATATATATATATATATATATATATATATATATATATATATATATGTTGTGACGTTGAATTCTACTCTGACCTGAAGAGATCGATATCTCGGTCATTGTCTTCTGTAGAAGGCTGTTACGTAGAATGTGTATCACCGAGGGCAGTCTGGCACTTGACACTTCACAAAATAAATCCCGGTCAAGACTCCTATTTCGGGCGTATGATAAACAACAGACAAATAATGAGGAGGTTAATTCGGGGCTAGATTGACCTCAGACGTTGGTAAGGGGGTGCCAATTCACTTTCACAAATCCCACCAAGTCTCGGATTACGGAAGAACGGACTTCTAGGTTAGATGATATTAACTGTCGACAGATTTTCAAAATTCTCTTGTAATGGAGGCAATAAGAAGTTTAGCGAGAATTAATGAAAGCGGTACGAGGCTGACACTAGATACATGCCTTCGCATGTATCTTGTGTCAGCCGACAGAGAAAATAACACAAGTCAAGTCGACAGAGAAAATAACACAACGAAAAGATTTCAACACAAGGGTGCATTTAAAATATGATAAAGCACCCTTTCGTTGCCATTACTCTCAGGTCCACTCTGGCGTGGTAACACCTGATAGGGCCCTATCTATGGGTTAAATAGAATTAGCTGCATACTTATGCGAAACTGAATTGTTTCACTAAACTGAATAGTTTGAAATAGAAATGTTTTTGACAATTAAACCGTACTTACATTTAAACTCCGTGCTTATACTAAACTGAATAGCTTGAAATGGAACTGTTCTTTGACATTGAAACTGTACTTACACTAAACTGATTTGTTTAATATAGAACTGTTTTGACATTTAACTGAGTGTAAACAAAATCTGTACTTATACTAAATTGAATTAGCTGAATTAGAACTGCTTGACTAAACTGAATAGCTTGAAATAGAAATGTTTTTCACAATTAAACTATACTAACATTTAAACTGTGTACTTCTGCTAAACTGAATTGTTTGAAATAGAACCATTTGTATAAAATGGATTTGGCGTTAAATAACCTACAAAGGTTGATATGCCATAAAACTCAACCAACCAAACCAAACCAAACAAAGATTTCTTCTCGTCCAGACAATTGGTCTTTAGACTCATTATTCGTATCCCCTATCCAGCCTTTAAAAAGATCCGAAGATTTTGTGTCATCGATTCTCTTCACCAAAAGACTAACCCAAGGATTCGTGTTCATTGTGAAAAATGCAACAAACTCCTCCTTTATTTATTCCGATTGTATATTTCATAAATTTCTTGGACTTTATTTTTCTTTTAAAAATCATCCCTATATAATTTAAGATAATCATCTGGAAAGAAGGACTAAGAAATAAAGAAAAAAAATAAGCGGAAGTTTTGATACTTTGAAGTTTCCTTTTGTAGCAACGTTAACTTGCATCTCTCCTCAATTTGCTCAGTCGCGAGAAGGAATTCAGAATATACAGATTTTTATTTCCCTCTCTAACTAAACTAAATTTCCCCATTTGAGGATCACGTGTGTCGTGTCATTGTGTTCACGAACTCCGAGGTCAATCAAGAGGCGGAAGTGCACGACGTTTACGACGTGGCCAAGTAGCAACGATTCCTTTCTTGAAACGAAGGGAAACCGTAAAATGAGACGAAAAAAAGAAGGAAGCGAAGTTAATAAAAACATTGTGATCGCTTCATTGGGGTTAGGTTGGTTGGGTTTTATGGCATATCAACCCTTGAAGATTATTTAATGCCAAATCCTGTTAATACATGCACGTAAAATATACATGGCTTATATAACATTTTTAAACGAAGCAGAGCTCATTTGTTTGCAATTAAACGGTTTCAGGGATTGCTATGTAACACTCACTATTTAATTTCACCTCTGTCATTTGTTTTCACACCGTTAAATGGTTATTCATAAGTGATTTGTAAGTGAATTGTTTGTAGATAATTTTATTTTTATTACAATGTAATATCTATAACCCACTTTTTGCACACAGTTAATCGGTTTCAAGCATTCCTATCAAACACAAATAATTCAATTTAGTGTTAATTATATAACAATTTAACAATAATCATTTGTTTGCACACAGTTAAATGGTCAAACAGTTCTATTTGATTCAGAGACCCAATCAAGTACTTCAACTCCGAAAATAAAGGTATACTCCTTATTCTTCTGAGTTCCAGGATTGGAGCCTCACCATCAAATAGTTTACATTCATATCCCTGACACAGCAGAGATGCAGTCTGTGTATTCTACAGCCCTAACCGATTAGGCCTGCTTCATTGTGATTGAATTCTCTTTGCAGTAATAAATGATGTCAACCGTCCTTACAACTGCAAGGGTAACATCCAAAATTTATTACAACGAATGTGAAATACGAAGGTCACTGTATCTTTTATTTTCTCAATAAAATTGATAGACCGTTTGGAATCGTTTTAATCAAAGACTGATTTGCGCAAATTTGAAAAATTTTAAAGCTATGAAATTCGACAATTAAAAATTTCATACTCTACACTCGAATATATATATATATATACATATATATATGTGTGTGTGTGTGTGTGTGTCTGTGTCTGTGTGTGTGTGTGTGTGTGTGTGTGTGTGTGTTTGCGTGTTTCAGAGAGACACAGAGAGAGAGAGAGAGAGAGCTTATGCAAAAAAGAAACAAAAACTGTATCGCCAACAAACGTTGTATAGCCGTAATACAAATATAAGCAGAGACATAATCAAACATAATTTACGAACTTCAATGAACGAACGAACACGCTTCTCTATAAAGATATAATCTCTCACATTTTATTCTCGAAAGGGTGATGGTTGTTGTGTGTGAGAGATTAGCTGGAGACGGATAGACTGCTATATTGACCCCAAGTTCTTCTTCCCCTGCAGCACTTCTTCCTCATCTTGGCTAGGGTGGCTCAACCGTGGGTCACTGAAAGCCTCTGTCTGCCGCTGGCTCTCACTTTGGCATCTTGTCCCCAACTAACTCGAACCGCCCTGGGCACCTGGTTATATTATTGTCTTACGTCCACCTGCTTCCGCTATTCTTCCGTTTATTTACACCGATGCATCTCTTGATTGACGGCTCGGTCGAGGGTCAATATATAACTCAAAACCTTCATTAGATGATGGTTCATGAGTCTACCCCTTCTCCTAAACCTGTAGCCAAAGTTACGGAGTTCAGTCAGACAAACTATTTACCCATTGCTGGGGGAGAAGAGAAAGATTCATATCTCTCCCGAAGAAATCAGTGCGAAAGTGAAACATAAAAGCTATTTCTATGATTTGAACTTGGCACACTGAGTTTATTTCTTAAAACACCAACAACCATCAATAATGATATATAAAGATAATATAAGGAATATGTCAAGATTATTTATCCCACCGTTGTGCCATAACGTCTTTGATCTATATTACATCGTT
Source organism: Sepioteuthis lessoniana (assembly GCA_963585895.1). NCBI lineage: Eukaryota > Metazoa > Mollusca > Cephalopoda > Myopsida > Loliginidae > Sepioteuthis > Sepioteuthis lessoniana. The sequence goes on along the minus strand of OY757937.1, from coordinate 19,308,069 downwards.
TACTTTAAACTATAAAAAATATCGCGATGTAAAAATAGTATTGCGTGAGAGAGTACTAATTAGTAAAACAAGGTCAGTTCAAACTGAGAACCCCAAAGTAAGTAAGCCTCCGAGAGGTGCCAAAAATAGCACACTTCCATTAGCATTTTCTTTAAGGTCGACTCAAACCAGCAGGCAGGTGCTGCTTAAAGAGAAAACACCTCTTGAACTGAGCTGATTTATTTTTTCACGCCCAATCCAACATGAATGCCAGGTGTGGATGGATATGAGAGGCTGCTAAAAAATTCTTGGTTCAACAAAGAAGGGGATGTAGAGTTCATTTTTAATATATTAATTCTTTTTCGATGAACTGTCATCGATGAATTATAGTAAATTAAATGTGGTAAACATATTTACTTAGAATCCTTGAATATATTTTTTGACTACCAAGGCCATTGTTTTGTCAGCGGTCAGGAATAATAATGCACGAAGATGGATTTAAAAGAATAAGGTGTCCCTTTATTCCATTTCCTTTTTCTTTTGATTACATATATATATATATATATATATATATATATATATACATGTGTGTGTATGTGTGTGTGTGTGTGTGTGTGTGTGTGTGTGTGTGTGTGTGTGTGTGTGTTAAAGATAAACAAAAGTAAACCAACTCATTCACTAGTTTCATAACCAAAAAGACTTTAGAAATTTACCCCCAATAATCTGCAAAAGCAAAAATGTAATTTATTAATAAGAATGCAGCCAAATGGAATACATTGGAAAGTCAGAATTTCCATTTTACTTTAGATTAAATAACTACAGACACACTACCAATGGATCAGGAAAATCTAATTTTAGTCGAACAACACTTCCGCACAAAAAGGAGATGCAAAATTTACAATCATAGAAAGAATTGAAAAAATATGAACATAAAATCAATAATTGAAAAAGAAAAAGACGAATGGATAAAAAGTCTAAAAACATATGAACCATTTGGATTTAAGGTGATACTTATTCACCCGATCTTGAAAGAATAAAAATTTAACAAACATATGCACTTATGCAAATAAATCCAACAAGTCGCTATTGATTTGAAAATAACACTGTGACAAAATCCTCCCAAACAAACAAACAGATCAATTCACAGCTAATTTGAAACACACTCCCCTTCAAATCTAACAAAAACATTAAAACAGGTACTCTCACAAGAGAAAGGTATATATATACATATGTGAGAATAAATAGACACACTCTGATCAGACAACATTCTTCGGACTAATGGATTTGCTACATCAATAGTATATATATATATATATATATTAGGACCGTGAATAAGTTTTTGCTGATTTTTCATGAAAAGTTGTTTTATTTTTCAAAAATTAGAAAGAAGCATGTCACTGAAAATATTGTTCATCGCTTGCCACTACTTTTCCCACCTTCCTGGTAGCATTTGAATTCCATGTCGAAAAAATGACACGTCGTTTTAGGCAAACCACTATTCCACCCATTTTTTAGGATCTTCATGAGAATGAAAGTGCTGCTCAGCCAGGCCATGTGCCGTCGATCGGAATAAGTTATGATCGGATTGGACAATGTCTGGTGAATACGGCGATAGGAGTAGGAATTCCCATTTAACCATTTCCAAGTTTTGCAACATGTGGCCTAGCGTTGTCATGTTGCAATATCACTTTGTTGTATCTCTGTTCGTATAACGGCCGTTTTTTTCCACAATGCTCAGCTCGAACGCATCAATCAAGCTTCGAACCATGGATATTCGGCTTTGGCGCCAATATTGATGCATGGCTGGGCTTATCCCACGATCTTTTACGATTAGGGTTACTAGGCGGTCAGATAGGCCCAATCCGATCAATCAACTGGTAATGTCAACCCCTAGCATCTATATGATTTTCCCGATCGTATTCTTTAGCTGCTCTTGAAGCAAAGAAAAGCCTAACTTTATTTTATCTTAAAGGACGGTGGCTAAGGATCAGTTACGTAGAGATAGCAATACTTGAAACTATTTAAGTCATATGCAAATAAATGATTAATATCAAATAGAATTATTAAGAATTAAATAGCAATACTCGAAATGATTTAACTGTGTGCAAGCAATTGATTAATATCAAATAGGATCATGAGTATTAGATAGAAATTCTTGAAATTGTGTCTTGTGTACAACATAAAACTGCCTCTGATGATGATGCTCTTGATATGGAGTTTGGAGAATGGGGAGTTCCCTTTCATTACCGTTACTCCCAGGTTCACTCTGACCCAGAGTGGTAGTACCTGTTAGAGTCTCGTCTATGGTTTGAATAGAACTGTCCAATCATTTACTCAGTTATATTATCATAATATTAGTTATTTGAAACCATACAGACGGGTGCAAGATAAGAATACTTGATGAATAGAATTACTAATTTCAAATAACAATGATTGAAACTATTTAACCGTGTGCAAACGAATGATTAAATAAGATTATTAATGCTAGCAATACTTGAAACCATTTAAGAGTGGGCAAACAAATGAGCTCTGGTTTGTTATAAAATAATGTTACTATTCGCTTACAAATCATATTTGTAGTTGGTTGATTGGTTGTTTGGGTTTTATGGCGTATAGGTTATTGTATTGTAGGTTATTTAATGCCAAATCCATTTTTATACAAATAATCAGTTCTGTCTCAAACACTTCAGTTTAACATGAATACACAGTTTAATTGTCAAAATCATTTCTATTTCAAGCTATCCAGTTTAATCAAAAAGATCTAATTCGCACAATTCAGTTTAGTATAAGTATAGTTTTTGTCCCCACAAAGTTAAATGTCAAAACAGTTCTCTATTGAACAATTAAATTTAGCGTAGTAGCGTTTTAATGTGAAAACAGTTCTATTTCAGACAATTCAGTTTAACATAAGTACACAGATTAGTTTTGGGGCCCTATCAGGTACTACCACTCCCGATCAGAGTGGATTTAGCAGCGATGGCAATGAAAGAGTACTCCGTATTCCCCAAAGCCCCAGCATCACTTGAACCTCATCATCAGATTGTTTAGTGTTATATCCAGAACACTCGTTGGGGAGGGTCTTACCCCTCTGCAGTGGTGCAGTTAGTGTATTCTACAGCCCCAGCCGACTGGGCAATCATATGTGTGGGCATGTACACGATTTAGCATGAAATAAGCCATGAGGGTTGATACGCTATAAAAGACAAACCAAACTAATCCTTTTATAATGCATTTATTCATTTATGCTACCACAATCAAGATATGACACAAGGTCGATTTTTAAGTGAAGTAAAGCTGGTTTGAATTTAGAGCATTCATTCTCCTAGACTGGTTGCATAAGCGGGGCTAAAGAACCTTGTCTGCTCTTCTATTTACCCATAGCCGGGGAGATAAGAGAGGATTTCATGTCTTTCCCCAGGGCATAAATGCGAAATGAAACGGCGTTTCGTCGAGAACTTGAACTCGAATCGACATTTCCGTGTCCAACGATAAACGTTACGCTAAACGCTAAATGTTGTAAAAATAGTGCATCACTATTTTCTCGCGGATCTCCTTAAGGAATAAGCTCTGAATATTGGGATGGTGGATCATTGTACGATAGGCGATATTGTCCATTTGCAAATTCTCAAGTTCCAAGTTTTTAGAACAAAACATAAAGTGATGAATTTTTTTTTAAATTTGGATGCATGTGAATTTAGTTGTTACACTGCAACACATGCCCTTCTACATCAGCGTACGAATTTTTATCAATCGTATGGATTCGATAGTTGGTCAGGCATAGATGAAATATTGGTCAGCACACTGAACCTTGCCGCAAGCAGTATTATCTGCAACATTCGTGGCCGGACTTATCACTCAATCGAACGGCCTCCTATCTTCCGCACATTGAAATAGCACCAAGGTAGTCGTTACTGTTGTCATAGTTATGTGGAAGTTGTTTCTTCTACCTCGGTATCTTTAGTTGTCCAGTTTTTTTAATGTTACAAGAGATTCTCTTATCATAACAAACAACGAGGAGACGTTTTAGTTTTCGTGTCAAGCTTCAATTTGTCTTTTTAAAAAGAAGCGATTCGACCATGTTACTGAGCTGACAAGACGTGTAATGCGATCAGATGGAATCATCTTCTGCCGCTATCACCTCTTAAGTTGCTATCTTTATTTTATTTTTATTTCATTTAATTGTTTTTTTCTTTGGTAGGATTTATACATATTCAGATATGTCTTTTTATTTGGTTGTTTTTATTTTTATTTTTTGTTTGCTTGTTTTTGTTTTTTGTTGTTTATTTTTCTCTCCTATCCTTTTAAAAGAGGATTCTTTTTCGTATTTTGCCACTCATTTTCTCATTTTTCTATCTATTCTTACCTACTCCTTATAAACCTGCAAACCTGTTTAACTCTGTTTTCTTTAGCCATTTGATTTTTTACTTTTCATTTTTATTTATTTATTTATTATCACAAAAGTACATTTATCACGATCAACATGTCCCACCAAAGAAATCTACACTAATAAAACCAGTGATTGCTTGGTTGTATCTCTTTTATATCCTACTAAACAATTTATCTCTGCGACTGAAAATTTGTCTAAAATGAGAACTCGAGAATAAACATAAAATAGGTGTTGCTGGACTCCGGACTCGCCAGAGGTCACCATATGCCAATTAAGATTAATTGAGTGCTTTTAACTGTCTAGTCTTATTTTATGCCTAAAGGTTAGGTAATTACGTTTATTGTACGTCTATATTTACATTTTTGTGCGGTTGTTTCTTAAGATCTTTTTACACTTATATATCAAGTATTCCAATCTAATACAAATAATTTGCACACAGTTGTATAGTTTGAAGTATTCTTATCTAATACTAATAATTTACACACAAGAATATGGTTTCAGGTAATTAATTATTTCTTTTTGTTTTTGTTTTTTTTTTGTTTTTGTTTTTGTTTTTTTTTTTTTGTTTTTTTTTGTTTTTTGTTTTTTTGCTCAGTAACATGATTTCAAGTCACTAATAATAATAATAATAATAATAATAATAATAATAATAATAATAATAATGATAATCCTTAGTTAACAATTATGTGTGTGACCGAGTTCAAATCCTGGACGAAGATGTTTGAGTTTTACTTCCCGCTAATGCCCTTGGAAAAACATGAATCCATTTGTTCTTCCCTTAGCTATGAGTAAATAGTTGAACTGATTGGGTTCTTTAGCTTTAGTTAAGAAACCAATCTTGGAGAAGGATCTCTGAATTTAAACTTAAAACTCCGCTTTAAAATTGCTTATCCAGAAGTGTTATCAGCATAAAAACATTTTGTTATAAAATTATTTAGTGTTTTATCACTTTTCTCTCTTTGTTTTTTATCAAAGTGGAGCCACCATAGTTCAATGGAACACTATCCGCTTAGTGCTTCAAAAATCCATCATTGAAGTGGAAAATTATTTCTCGAATAGTTTCGATTTTGCTTGTGTCTCTTATTAATAAAGCAAACTTGATTGTACGCGTCTTAGGAGCAGCCAAACGATTGGACTCTGACCGCTGAAAATTAGCCTATAACGATAACTTGATTTGAGTGGGATAAGGAGATATATATCGATGGTCTCTTGGGCCACAAAAGGTCACCAGAGGTCAATCTAGGGTCAAAAATGCAATTTCTGGCTAAGTGGAAAGAGAGACTGAATTTATCATGAAATATATTTTCTACTTCACAAATGACTTGGAAATGGAAGATGTTAGTTTTGAACTCTTACGACATACATTTTGGTTTGTTTATTTTTTATTTTTCATGTGTTAGAATAGGAGGGATCCCAAACCTCCGACCTGCCGCTCTCCACCTAAGTTTTAAAATGTTTCCTTCGCTTTTTGATGTTGACTATGAAAAAGTATCCTTATAACTACAGGTAGAACCCATTGAGTCTAAAGTCCAACTTTCTTGTTTGCCAAATCCTTGAGTTCTATGAAAACTACATGCTTGATTTCTATAAGAACCACATCCTTGATTTCTATAAGAACCACATGCTCCCATCTGGACATTTCCCAAATCACCAATAGCCTACAAGTAAGGAGCATGTCTGACACAGCAGTTGTTCTCCAAAATGAAGCAAGGCAAAAGTACGCCTCATTCACAACTGTCAAATCATCATTTGTCTGATATGTTCCTTCTGACAACCTCTTCATTCAAACCGAATATTACATATTTTTGTGATTGCAAATAGCATCAGTTGTCTCAGTAATAAATCATGATTGTTAACTTAAGGGTTTTCATCCTTTTAAAATTGCGGCTCCGGACCGTCCCCGGTTAAACTTTGTGGCCCTTGGGCTGAAAAGTTTCAGGATCCTTATATTAGAATTTCTTCAATAATCTTTCAGTCTTTAAGATCCTTATATTAGAATTTCTTCAATAATCTTTTCAGTACTTTAAGATCAACGCTGAGTATCCCAGTTAATGAATCTTTAAATGAATGTATATACCTTTGTGATGATGTCATTTTATTACGTACATGAGTATGTCACTATGTGAGTATGTGTATATGTGTGTGATTACGCGTGAAATTACTATTCTTATGTAAAAGCCGTTCTCTTAATCAAGGCCCCTAATATACGCCACAAATCTATAATTTCCCAAAAATTGTGAGTAATCTATTCATTTATCTATCTCATTCTGTTTATATCTATCTCATTCAATCTGGTTGATCGGTTGGTTGGTTATGAGGCATGTCAACAACTTGGTTGGTTATTTAATGCCGAAGTGAGATTTACAGTTAAGCTCTCTATTTATATACATTACAAAAATGTATAGTCAACAGATTCATTTGACTCAAACAGATGAGAGCCAAACAGATACTATCATTCAGGGTCAGAGCGAACCTGGGAGTAATAGCAATGAAAAGGTCACTCCACGTTCCTCAAAGCACCAAAACTAAAGCTTTATTATAATATAGTTTGTTGTCGTATCCCAGAATACATTTGCATTTAGAGTTCACTGATTCTTTTCGCGAGTAAATTATAATAAACACTGGCAAATTAGATATCTTTCGTAATTTAATATTCAATTAATTGGGAGGGAGGTGAATGGAAATTAAATTTATTTGCAAATGGGGACATCAAGTAAAAGGATTTCGAAATCCTGATTTAAACGCTTGCATGTGTCTTCACATGCGTATAACAAATAGATACGAGGATCATTAAATAAGTTTCCAGACTTTTTTTCGTAAGGGCACTTTTATTGATAGTACACACATGAAACTCTAGTCCCCTTCGAAGTAATCTCCTCCGGCTGCAATGCACTTGTACTGTTCCAACAACTTCTGGAAGGCCCCATGGAAGTCCTCTTATGTGAGCGTATCAATGATCTTCGTCACAGCCTCTTTCATCTCCTCAATTCTCTCATAACGACAGTCTGTGAGCTTAGGGAATAACCACAAGTCACATTGAGCAAGGTCTGGACTATAGGGAAGCTGACGAACTGTCTTGATGCCCATCTTGGTCAAATAGTCTGTGACAAGGATGGAGTTGTGGACTGGTGCATTGTCCTGGTGGAAATGCCACTGACCCAATTTGAAGAGTGGTGGCCTCTTCCCGAGGAATCTCTTCCTGAACTCCCTTAAAACCTCAACATAGTAGCCCTAACCCTAACCCTTTAGCCAATCAATTGTGGTGTATTGACTTCCTTACTCCTCCCACACCTCTCATCATCCCTCACAGACTCCCTGCCTTCCTTGAATCTCTTATTCCACTCAAAAACTGATGCTCGATTCATGCAAGATGGTCAAAAAGCAGTCTGAAGCATTCCATACGTTTCTGTGGCATTTTTTCCAAGTTTAAAACAGAATTGTATCGCATATCGTTCTTCTAAAGTGTCCGCAAGTCCAGATTGCATTTTTGAACTTTACCACCTGTGACAATCAGGCGTTAGTAGGGTGTATTCCAATTGCTGCTATAGCTGTTGATTTGAACCTGAAATCATAAAAATTGGTCAGTCATCTCATAAGATGTATCGCAATAAAATACTGAATTTTCAAGTGTCTACGACAATTTTAGATGCATGTACAAAAAAAAGTCTGTAAACTTATTGAAGGCACCACGTATTTGACTCACTTTGGTAAAGCAGAAAAAGAAACGTTATTCTATTTCATGAATCATGTCGTTTTGATAACAACATTTTCGGCATATACGTAGCCATCTTTTGTTCTCTGAAAATCTGAATTGATGTATTTTTATCAAATTACGAATGATTCGAATAAGTACCGTCAGTTTTATTTTCAATACAACAGACAATACCGAGAAAGATGATGGAATTTACTGGCCAACATGTATCAATCAAAACAACAAAAATGAGTAAACTAGTCGGAAGAATTCATGAGATTTAAATATTCCTCCATTATTGTTGTGGTAACGTTGATTTTTCTGTTGAATACAGAAGATTGATTAATTGGTTCATTCTACTGGCATATCAACCCGTCTTGCTTATTTTATACCTAGAGGTTAGGAAATCGCATTCATTATTGTTATGTAAACAGAATGTGCCGATAACGACCCGTGTGGTCAAATACTGATCTCCAGGCAACAAACACAACTGTTGAAATGGTTTGTGCTCCTGGGGGTCACATGACTAGGAACAGCAAATATATAAATCATTCAAACAGAAAGCAGATAGCATTACATTGAGTAGTATAGTATTGCGTATGCAGTCATTATTCAGTATTTCGATTCGACATTGTACAAGAGTAAAAACATTATAAAGAGTCGTAAAGATTACATCCAGAAGGTAACATTATAAAAGTGTCGACGAGAAATCGTTTTGAACGTATACGGTGACTACAGAGGAAAAGATGCGTATCTTACAAGTAATAATTGAAATATTTAACGGAGTACAAGGAAAATGGACGAACTGAAATTAATTATGCCTCAAATATTGGCACTGCAAAAGCAACAGCAGGAACTACAGTTACAACAACAAAAAGACCAATATGAATAGCAGAAGAAACAGCAAGAACTGCAGTTACAACAACATAAAGATCAACTGGAACGACCATCCCAGTTAGAAAAACAGCAGCAAATGTTTTTTGAATTGTTGTTTAAGACAAATACAGCGAAAAAAACCACTGACTCATTCATGCCAGACGCTATCGCAAATTCCATTAACAAAGGAATAACTTTTCAGACGTATTACCAAAGATACGAAGGGATCTTCAAAAAGGATTGTACGCAGTAGAACGACGAAAAAAAAGTCAGATTATTATTAAAGAAATTGTCCCCAGCCGAAAACGAAAAATATATCAATCTTATTTCGCCGAAATAATCCGGCGAAATAAATTTTGAAGAAGCTATTAAAATACAAACAAAAAAATTAGCTATAAAAATCTCGTCATGATATGCTAATTTGCCTGTGTTACTGTGACGTATAAACAAAAATTGGTCCCTTATAATATATTTTAACTTGATTGAACGATAGCTCGACCAGCTTCAGACATCTTTGATGCAACTTCACAATTCTATCATCCGATAACTTTTTAAAATCTTTCTCTACAAAAAAAAGCTCTGGGTGTTTTTTTTTTTTTCAGTCTTCTGAAAAATTGAAATTGTTTTTGCAAATAGAATTTTGTAAAGAGTGAGATAGATTGGAATCGAAAGGTGGAATCTGTAGCAAATACAAGAAATGGTTGAAATGTTTTCATATAACCTGTAAGGTTTCTTGCTTAGACATCAAAGAAATTGGCTCTGAAGAAATATAACCTTTCTCTTCAGAACTTTTTTCTTTAACTGCTGATTTTAATTAGTTTCTTTTAGCACATTTTTGATTCGAATCAATTGTATGATTCCCTAGAAAAAGCTGATTGTAGGGGATTCCTTTCTAATCTCATCATATCTACAGCATTCCTTTATTCGAACTTGGTTGTTTACTTTGCATTTCTCCCAAACTCTTGTGTTTCAGGCTGTAAAATTTCTACTTTGTATTGATCGTCATATTTTATTTTAAAATGATTCATTTTCATGGAATTTAAATAGAAAATCACCAGCAGAAATGCAATCTAATGAGGATTTTTACTTAATATATGTGGATGCTTCACATCAAAGCGACTAACATAACCAAACTTTTAAGTGAAAAAGATTTTTAACTCTTTGTTTGAATATTTTAAATATATAGGCTACTTCTCATGTTGTATAACATTTATAGTTTATAAGTTGTTTTCATTTGATTTACTACCTGCCAAAGCTCGTGAATTTGTTAATGCAAAAATTCACAAACTATTTTTGATATTTTCGATCATTTATAGAAACTTCTCCATCAGCTGTACAAATCAGTTTTTGCATTTTAATTTCCTTTTCCTCTTTCTTAATACAAGAAGCATAATATGATGAAAATGTTGCTTATTTTCGCCTATATTCAATGTTAGAACGAATAAATAATAGCGTATAAATTTTCACATTTTTCAATTTCACGCTTATATAAAAATTATTACAACCAAATTAATATTTTCAAATGAATTTAGTTTTAAAAAAAACTGACCCCCGCTAAATGTCCATTCTTTTACTACAAGGGCCAGGAAGCTAACCGTGTTATTAAATTAATTCTTAGCAGATCACGCTACAACACCTGTCCCAGTCAGCCGCTTTTACTTACGCTCTCTCAGTCTCGCCGAAATACGGTAGCAGTATTGGAATTCTAACTAACAATTGCTTACGTTAAATTCACGTTGAGGGTAATGGTTTCAGCCAGATCACTGAAATTAAGTAGCTATGAGCTTTTTCGCGACTTTTATACGTGACCATTTTTTGACAGCTTGAAGCTTGTGTACCGGATTAATCAAAGCCTTAATAAATATGAGCAATTCATTTCATTATTTTTTCTAATTCATAAAGTTTAACCCTTCTAAAAATGCAAACAGGCATGTATTAAATTTCTACGACTACATATCATACTGACACAGTTAAAGATAGCAGAAAGGAATAACCGTCTATAAATATCAACTCTTATTAACAAATCCTCATATTTTCCATTGTTTACATCCAAAAGATTATCTTTAAATTCTTATATTCAAGTGGCCTAAATTCTCACCGATAGTAATGATAATTGGCAAGAATACTGTGAAAAGTCCTGGAGACTTGAGGAGACTTGTCGTCACACACACTCCAGGGGAAAACCATCAGCTAACGCTGATGTGAAAAACTCTCAAAGGAACAACAACAATAATAATAATAATAATAATAATAATAATAATAATAATAATAATAATTTGTAATCTGTTGACAGTTTTTCTTCCATAGACAAATACCAGTTGCCCAGTCGGCTGGGGCTGTAGAATACACCGACTGCACCTCAGCAGAGGGATAAGCACACCCCCCCAACGAGTGTCCTGGATATGATACTAAACAATCTGATGGTGAGGTTCCAGCAGCGCTGGAGCTTTGGGGAATACGGAGTACCCCTTTATTGCCATCGCTCCCAGGTCCACTCTGGCCCGGCGTGGTAGCACCTGATATGGGTCCTATCTATGGGTTAAATAGAACTAAACCGTGCTTCTTTCACTATACTGACTTTTGCATTTAAACTGCGTATTTATGCTAAACTGAATTGTTTAAAATAGAACTGTTTTGACATTGAAACTGCGTACTAATGCTAAACTGAATTGCTTGAAATAGAACTGTTTTGACGTTTAAACAATGTACTTATGCTGAACTGAATTATCTGAAATAAAACTATTTGACATTTAACCCTGTGTATTGCCCAGTTGACTGGGGCTGTAGAATACACTGACTGCACCTCTGCAGAGGGGTAAGACCCCCCATGGAGTGTCCTGGATATGACATTAAACAGTCTGATGGTAAGGTCCTTGTAATGCTGGAGCCTTGGAGAATACAGAGCACCACTTCATTGCCATTGCTCCCAGGTCCACTCTGGACCGGCGTGGTACCACCTGATAGGGCCCTATCTATGGGTTATATAGAACTAAAGGTATACTGATGTTAAACTGAATTGTTTGATTAAACTGAATTGCTTGAAATATAAATGTTTTTGACAATAAAATCGTACTTACATTTAAACTCTGTGCTTATGCTAAACTGAATTAGTTTAAATAGAACAGTTTTTTGACATTGAAACTGTATTTACACTAAACTAAATTGTTTAACATAGAACTGTTCTGACATTTAACTGTGTGTAAACAAAATCTGTACTCATACTAAAATGAATTAGCTGAATTAGAACTGCTTGACTAAACTGAATAGCTCGAAATAGAAATATTTTCACAATTAAACTTTCCTTGATATGACACTAAACAATCTGATGGTGAGGTTCTAGTGATGCTGGAGCTTTGGGGAATGCGGAGCACCCCTTCTTTCCATTTATCCCAGGTCCACTCTGGCCCCGGAATGGTAGCACCTGATAGAGCCCTATCTATGGGTTAAATAGAACTAACTGCATACTGAATTATTTGAATCAGAACTGTTTGACTAAACTGCAAAGCTTGAAATAGAAATATTTTTGATCATTAAACGGTACTTATATTTAAACTGCGTGTTTATGCTAAACTGAATTATTTGAAATTGAACTGTTTTTCACATTGCAACTGTACTTACACTAAACTGAATTGTTATATATAACTGCTTGAATAAACTGAATAGGTTGAAATAGGAATTTTTTTGACAAACTGTATACTCATATTGAACTGAATTGTTTGAAATAGAACTGATTATTTACATAAAATGGATCTGGCGTTAAATAATCTACAAAGGTTGATATGCCATAAAACCAAACCAAACCAAAACAAATACCAGGTCACATCTGTGACAGGAGTACAGAAAATAATCAACCATTGGGTCTGGTATTGCCATAATATACTACACATGAAAAATGTCAAATATTAGTACAAATAAATGTGGGACTCAGATGATAGATTTGAGTGTCATGACTGACATCCAGCGAATATTGGCTATTCTAATTTCAAGTACACAAAGACCAAAGTAACAATGCATCAGAGATACGCCAGAATAAATGGACTTCAAAAGAATGTAAAAATTCAATCCACTGCTATGTTAAAAGCAACCCTATTTCCAGAGATTAAAAGAAAAGAATGATTGAAATTTGGGAAGAATCCGATGAATTTAATACGAGACAAAAACTTGCCGACCAAGCAAGGACAATTAAAAGAAAGGGTATCCTGACGACGTGATACTAGAAATATGTGGCCCCGTAAGTCATGGAAAAATTGTTCAAGAAGAGCTCCTCTGAACGATCTGAAACACAAAATGCTGAAAACTAAACATCACCCCTGCATCAATGTAACATTGATTCAAAAAATAGTTGAGTGAAGAAAAAAATCATAATCAAAAAGAAGATGAAATTACCATCTCTAAGGAATCAAGACTGAAAAGAAGTCAAGGTAGAAATCGAAAAGGGAAATAAATAATTTTAAAAATCTCTCAATCGATAACGTCATCGAACAAAACGAGCTAATTTATGCATGAGCAATTCTTGTCAGAAATAAAATTGGTATCTCCCAAAGATAGCTGAATAGAAATACAAAACCTCAAAATGAAATGAGACTTCAAGAACAAGTAGAAGTTCAAAGGAAGGAATAATGCACAAGGATACAAGAGAATGAAAAGACAACAAACAATACCGGTAATACAACTGAAAGAAATAAACCAAAAATAGTTGCGAAAGAAGTGTGACTCAAAAAGTACCTGGAGAGAATCAAGCAATATAAGTGAAACAGGATCTTCAAAGATAACAAAAGAAAAATCTACCAAAACATTGGTAGAGAAAGCATAAAGACAAAGGAACATTTTTGGAACAAGTTTTAGGAATAGAAAGAATATTACAGAAAGACCGAATGAGTAAATAACTTGGGAAAAGAATTAGAACTCAAAGAAATCTCCGAAGTAAACATACCTCAACTCAGAGTAACACACAAAAAATACCAAAGTAAAAAGCACCGGGCTATGAGAATATTCATGGATTTTAGTTTTAAAAATTCACGTCTATCTACCACAGACTGACCCTCAACTGAGTAAATGCCTACAAGAAGTAAGCATACCCGAATGGATGACAAAGGAGAAACAATTCTGATCCAGAAGGATTCTTGCCCAGTCGACTGGAGCTGTAGAAAATACTGACTGCATCTTTGCAGAGGGGTAAGAACCGCCCAACGAGTGTCCTGGATACGACAATAAACAATCTGATGATGAGGTTCCAATAATGCTGGAGCTTTGGGGAATGCGAAGAACCCCTTCATTGCCATCGCTCCTAGGTCCACTCTGGCCCGGAGTGGTAGTACCTGATAGGGCCCTATTTATGGGTCAAATAGAACAAAACTGCGCACTTATGTTAAACTGAATTACTTGAAATAGAACTGTTTTGATATCTAAACTGCGTACTTATGCTAAACTGAATTGTTTGAATTAGAACTATTTGATTAAACTAAATAACTTGAAATAGAAATCTTTTTGACAAATAAACTGCGTACTTATACTAAACTGAATTGTTTGAAATGAAAATGTTTTTGTATGCTAATCTGAATTGTTTGAAATAGAACTGTTAATTTGTATAAAAATGGATTTGGCATTAAATAAACTACAAAGGTTGATATGCCATAAACCCAACCAACCAAACAAACAAACAACTAAACTGCGTACTTACGCTAAACTGATTTTTTAAAATTAGAACTGTATGACTAAATTGAATTGCTTGAAATAGAACTGTTTTTGACAATTAAACTTAAACTAGAACTGTTTATTTGTATAAAAACTGTATTGTTTAAAACAGAACTGTTTTGAAATTCAACTGCGTACCAATGCTAAACTGAATTGTTTGAAATGAATTGTTTTAACATTTAACTGTTGGTTATAATATGGTGAAAGAGATTTTAAAAAATAATTCACATATAACAAGCGAATTCAGCAAATTAGTATAAATGGATTGCAAGACACGACTGGGTAGGGAAGGTAGTCCACTGGGAAATGAGCAAGAAACAACTGATTTTTGACTGCACTACCAAATGGTATATGTACAAACCAGAATCTGTCCTAGAAAATGCGATACATAAAGTTTTCTGGAATTTTGAGATACAAATGGATCACTTAATCCCAACCGGAAGACCAAACCTAATGCTAATTAACAAAAAAAGATTTAGTGAATTTTGTCGTTCCAGCAGACCACAAAGTGAAAATTAAAGAAAGAGAAAAGAGAGAGAGAGGTACGTAGACCTTGCTAGAGAAGAGGAAAACCTGTGGAACATGCAGATAACCATGATACTAATTATAACTGGTGTGCTTGAAGCAATCCCTAAGTGATTGGAAAGGAATAGTTGGAAATCAGAAGAATCGAGACTACAGCATTGCAGAGATCGGCCAGAATACTGAGACGTGTCGTGGAGATTTGAGGAAACTGCCTGTCACTCAGAATTGTAAAAAAAATTTCCATAGATTCTAAAACTTTACACCATTAGTATCAATGATTTGTTTATTTTGTACTTATTATCAAATGAAAGTGTGAAGTTTGAATGTGATAATCTTCATTTGAATTTAGATTCCAACTGCCAAAAATTGAAAAGGTGGGTAAGTGAAATGTGATTAGAATACAAGCAAAACCGACTAATTTCAAGCGAAAAAAATTAAGAATATTTTTTTTTCATCATACAACGTGTGAAAGCACGTGCGATACCCTAGCCTCATCAGCCGCCAACCAGAGTGATAACACAGTTTCGGTAGCTCAAAAAAAAAAAATTCTTAATTTTTTTTTTTTTTTAGAATACAAGCAAAACGACTAATTTCAAGCGAAAAAAATTAAGAATATGGGGTTATATGGACTTTAAGTTAAAACTAAGTTAAAGCTTATATATATATATATATATAGATATATTCAAGATGTTAGTATCCACTCTTTTTATAATATTTTGTTACCCGCTGACGAACACCAAGCTACATCTGTGGAAGGAAAATAGGTAATAATCAGCTATTGGGTCTAGAATAGCCACTCTATAGCAATCTTACATAAAGAGAGTATAGGAAAAGAATGATAGAAATTTGAGCAAATTCTGCAAGATTTAATAAAGGCTTGCTGGCCAAACTCGAATGATATTAAAGAAAGTTTGGTTTCCTGACCTCAAAATACTAAAAATATATGAACAAATAGTGAAAATATGAACAAGATTCCAAGACACGAATTGAAACACTAAATACTGAAAACCAAGAGCCCCCTAACCAAATTGAAAAGCGAAATTCTGATAAACGAAACGTCACAAACCCCAGCACCTCAAAACAAAAGTTAACGCAATAATACAAAATAAATATAGTTACTAAAGAAAATTATGACTGTTTCCAGAAAACCAGAGAAGATGACACTGGTGACCATGGATCAACACATCCTCAAGAAAAGAATAGCGAGGCGGAGAAATATAATTTGGGCAAGGATTGATTAAAAAATGGCCGATGGTATGGCTCTGCAAAGCTGGATAGTAAATTGTCTGAAAATGTACATTATATTCGACAAAGTCATAAAATTCATTTCTCGAAACCAAACCCCTCCCCCCACAAAACCCCCTGAAAACTAGAATAAACAGTGAAAGGAAAAACAATCAGAGATGAGAATCCAGCTAGGCATATTGCAGGGATATGCGCTTTCACCATTACTGTTTGTAATGGCAATGATGCCACTCGATTACGTACTTAGGAAATGCACTGGAGGCTATAATTTTACAAAATCACATGAAAATATTAACCACTTAATGTACATACATAGATGACAACAAGCTGCTTGCAAAAAATGAAAAAGAACAAGGGATTCTGATACAAACAATATGAATATATAGCTAGGATATAGGAATGGAATTTGACATAGAAAAATTTGCCATACTCATAATGAAAAATGGAAAAGTCAAATAACAGAAGGAATAGAACTACCAAATCAAGAAAGAATCAAAAGAATTTGCCATACTCAAAATGAAAAACGGAAAAGTCAAATAACGGAAGGAATAGAACAACCAAATCAAGAACGAATCAGAACGCAAGGAGAAAAGGAAAATTGCAAGAATTTGGGAATATTGGAAGTGAACACCATCAAACGAACAAAAATTTAAAAAAAAAGAAAAAAGAAGAAAAGAGTACCTTAAACAAACGAGAAAGCTTCTCGAAACTACACTCTGCAGCAGAAATCTCATCAAAATACTTATGCAGTCCCCGAGTAAAATTCTCAGTCCCATTCTTAAAATAGACAAGGGAAGAGTTCAGACAAATGGACCAAAAAAACAAAAAACTTGATGACGATGCACAAGTCCTTACACACTGGAGAGATTACATACTATCAGTGTTTAAGAAGAGAAGTGGGGAGAGGACTCGCCAGTATTCCTCGTGGATGCATCAATACGAGGACTCGAGGACTATAGTAAAAAGAGCAAAGAAAGACCGATAATAGTAGACGGGGACAAACGGAACAACAAAAACTAGGAAACAGAAAGGGAAAGAAAAACAACTGTATGGATATTGCAAGCGACAACCTGACAAACTCTCACACGAGAAGACCTGGACATGGCTATGAAAGGGGAATTTTAAGAGGGAAAATGAATCTCTTTTAATAGTGGCATAAAAAACGCCATAAGGACTAATAAAAGTGAATATCGATTATACGCAACAGAATTGGAAGTGTAGATTATGAAACGAAACTATTAATCACATATTGTGAATGCAGCAAACTGGTTCAAAAAGATTAGACAAGACTACTTGGGGAAGGTAATCCACTGGGAATTAATTGTTCAAGAAATTGTAATTTAACCAACCTACCAAATGTAGACACGAAACAATCAATCATATATTAAGCGAATGCAGCAAATTAGCGCAAAAAGAGTATGACTAGACACGACTGGGTGGGGAAGATGATCCACTGGGAATTGTGCAAGAAGTTTAAATTTGATTATACGAACAAGTGGTATATGCACGACCAGGAATCCGTCCAAGAAAATGAGACTCTCTAACTTCTCAGGGGTTTTTTTCGATACAAATGAATCCCCTAATGTTGACTAGATGACCAAACCTAATGTAGTCAATAAAAAAAGAGAACCTGCAGAATAGTGGATTTTGCTGTCCTGGCAGATCACAGAGTAAAATTAAAAGGAGGTGAAAAGAGAAATAAATGTAAAGATCTTGTTAGAAACTAAAGAAGCAATAGAACATGAAGATGACAGCGATACCAATAGTAGTTGATGCTCTTGAAACGATCCCCAAAGGATTGGTAATGGGACTGGAAGACTTAGAAATCAGAGGACACGTAGAAACCATCTAGATTACAGCATAACTACGATCAGCTAGAATACCGAGTAGAGTCCTGGAAACTTGAGGAGATTTGCGGTCATTCAAACTCCAATGAAAAAATATATATGCAAGTTTAGTTTTTGGTCACAGAGTTTCATAGCTGAAGATTTTGGTAATAAATAATACCTAACCATATCCCTTTCGATTGTAGAAGAAAATCAACTTCATGTTTAAGAAATTGGCGGAGGTGTACTTATTTATGGGTGATATTGTAATAATTGATTATATCCATATTCATTGTATGATTTTCCGCTAGATATAATGAAATCTTCGTATTTTGAACAAAATCAATTTTTTATTTTAAAAAATGGTGAGAGTTGTATGTATAAATTCATGAATTAATTTTAGAAAAGGATATCAGAAAAATTATGAGAAAACTTTTTCTATGATATCCTTTAATTTCAAGAAATATCTATTAAATATTCTGATGTTAAAAATATTTGCCTTTCTGTAAAGATCCTGGGAGATTTTTGAGTAATATATGTGCCAGGGTTGTTGATTCAGAACGATAGTCACAGCCAGAGAAAATCACGACTACTCGTCATTTGTCATTAAATTAATCTAACGTTAAGAAATGTAGGAGGAGGGTGATTAAAATTATCCAATCTTTTTATCAAAGTTTCTTTTAAAATCTAAACATTTTTTAAATAATTTAGTTATCTTACATAACTTGAATAATTTGGCTTTGATTTACATTGCATTTAATATTCATATTTCATACAGAAGAGATGATATTAAAAATAGAAACTGCAAATGAACTTCATAAAATTCTTTTTCAAAAACCAATAGTTAACTTTTAACAATTTTAAGTTTCGCTTAGAACTGAACATAGAATTAAATGTAACATGATAACTTCTTTTTATAAGATGACCTTGTTCGTCTTAAGAGTTGCTCACAAGGAACTCTAGACGAATGCTGACGATAAAATCTCTTCGTGGCTTGCGCCACTAAAAACGACAAGAACTCAATGAACTTCTGATGCTGTCTTGAATTGAAAAGATTAACAATTAGATTAGAACGTTAAACAGCATTTAAAAAAGATTAGTATTGTTTTACTCCTTTGACAAGTTATTCATCTATAGTTGCTGGGGATGGTTCCTTTGGGGGGTCTGTCCGGATCATTTCACACCCACGTTAGCTGATGGTTTTCCACTGAAGTCTGAGTGACAGCAAGTCTCTTTAAATTTTCAGAACTCTTAGTATTCTGGCCGATCTCAATAATGCTATAGTTTGGGTGGTTTCCACTCGTCTTCTTATTTTCAAGTCTCCCAGTCCCTTTACCCATCCTTTGGTGGTTTTACCGAGCGCGCCATTATTATCATTATTATTATTATTTACTTATTAGAATTTTTCACATCAGCTCACGCTGATGATCTTTCACTGGAGTTTGAGTGACAGCAAGTCTCCTCATGTCTCCGGGACTCTTCTCAGTATTCTGGCCGTTCTCAATAGTGCAGTAGTTTGAACGGTCTCCACTCGTCCGCCAACTTCCAAGTCCTCGAGTCCCTTTAGTAATCCTTTAGTTACTGTTCCAAACGCACCAATTACGATTGGTATAATTGTCACCTGCATGTTCCATAGTTTTTTCAATTCCTTAGCAAGGTCGAGGTACTCATCCTTCTTTTCACATTCTTTCAGTTTTATTCTATGGTCAGCCGGGACAGCAAAGTCGACAATTTCGCAAATTCTCTTTTTTTTTTTTTTTTTGGTTGATTATTATTAGGTCTGGTCTTCTGGTCGAGATTAGGTGATCCGTGTGTATGTCAAAGTCCTATAGGAGTTTATGTGTATTATTTTCTAGGACAGGTGCTGGGTTGTGCATATACCATTTGTTCGTATGGTCAAATTCAAATTGTTTGCACATCTCCCAGTGGATCACCTTGCCCACCCATTCGTGTCTAGTCTTATATTCCTTTTGCGCTAATTTGCTGCATTCGCTTATTATGTGATTGGTAGCTTTATCTCTGTCATCACATAGCCTACATTTGCTACTTTGTTGCGTCTTAACTATTCTCGCTTTGATATGATTGGTTCTTACGGCGTTGTTTTGTGCTGCTATTAGGAGAGATTGTTTCTCTCTTAAAATTTCCTTTTCCTAGCCATGTCCAGGTTTTGCTTAATTTTTGTTTTGAGGTGCTGAGGTTTGTGACGTTTCGTTTATCAGAATTTCGCTTTTCAATTTGGTTAGGGGGCTCTTGGTTTTCAGTATTTAGTGTTTCAATTCGTGCCTTGGAATCTTGTTCATATTTTCACTATCTATTTGTTCATATATTTTTAGTATTTTGAGGTCAGGAAACCAAACTTTCTTTAATATCATTCGAGTTTGGCCAGCAAGCCTTTATTAAATCTTGCAGAATTTGCTCAAATTTCTATCATTCTTTTCCTATACTCTCCTATTCCTATATCCTAAATGTATATTCTTATTGTTTATATCAGTGTCCTTCCTTACTTCTTTTTCATTTTTGCAAACAGTTTGATGTCATCCATATACATAAGGTGATTAATCTTTTCTTGAGATTTTGAAAATTTTTAATCCCCAGTGCACTTTTTAGGTGCATATTTGAGTAGATTATTATCATTATTATTTCTTCTTTACATTCTTTTTCTCCCTCTTCCAATTCTTATTCACCTCCTCTTCTACCCTTTCTTCCTCAACGTTTCTTCATTATCATCATCTTCATTATAATCTCCTCTTTCTCTTTCGCTTCTACATCATCAAAATCCTCATCAGCTTTTTTTCTTCCTCCTCTTCTCCTTCAACCCTTCCTCATTTTTTTTTTTCATCTTTTCCGTTTTCCTCTTCATCGTCATTTCCTTCTCTTATCTTCTTTTTTCTTTTCTTCCCCTTTCTCTTTTTCTTCTTAATCATCATCGTCTCCTCCTTCTCCTCCTCTTCTTCTTGCTTGAACTATCTCTTTAGTCTACAGAAAGACTCCTGATATTTTCACTTAATGACCTTGCTACTGACCGATAGAAAATTCTACTTACTTGGATACTGTTTTTCTTTTCACTTTTCAAAATCCCGCTCCATTTTCCCCCAACTTGTTTATTTTCTTTTCATTTTTCCGAATACAACCACTTACTATTTTGTTTGTTTTTGTTTTTTGGGTTTTTTTTAAATTCAATTTCCTTTCTTCGTTTTCTTTTTCTTTTAATCTGATTCATCTAGTAAGTGGGGGGATTCGGTATAACGCGACGGTGACAGAATCTTTTTTCCTTGCTGTTTGACGAGCAAAAATATTTCGAAAAATGTTTCCGACGCACAAAAATTAACGCCTTACACAACCACTCCCAACACCGACAGGTCCTCCTCGCACACATTCCTTCCCCGACATCCACCCACATTGATACTTGGTTTAACTGCCGAAGTCATATCAGTAAAATCGGTGAAGGGTGGAAGAAAGAAAGAAAATTAAATTACACAAATGGATATTTTGTACCTTTCAGTCATTCTTAAAGTTATAGAATTTCTCAATCATTGCAAAAATATGTAAATAAACAATTGTAATTATTATTATTTTACTCTTTTAAGAGTTTTTCACACCAGCGTTAGCTGATGGTTTCTCAATAAAGTTTGAGTGACAGCAAGTCTCCCTGAGTCTCCTGGACTCTTCTGAGTATTCCGGCCCATCTTAATAATGCTATAGTTTGGATGGTCTCCTCTCGTCCTCTTATTTCCAAGTCTTCTAGTCCCTGTATCAGCCTTTGATGACTGTACCGAGCGCACCAATTATAAATGGTATCAAAGTTACGTTCATGTTCGAGATACTTATCTCTCTTTTTGCTTTCATTTACCATCTAGTCTGTTGGAACGGCAAAGTCCGCTCTTCGGCTGGTTCTCTTTTCTTTTTTTTTTCTTTTCTTTTTTTTTTTTTTTTTTTTTTGTTGTTGATTATCATTAGGTCTGATTGTCTGGCAGATATTATAAGATCCGTTTGTATCTCAAATTCCCCGAGAAGTTTGTGCGTCTCATTTTCTATGAGGAATTCTGAGTTGTGCATACATGATTTGCAATAAATTACTGCATTCGCTTGATATATCATTAATCGTTTCGTCTCTATTATCACATAATCTTCATCTACTATTTTGTTGCGTCTTGTCTATTCATGATTTAACATAGTCCTTATGGCGTTGATTTGTACTGCTATCAAAAAAGATTCAGTTTCTCTCTTAAGAATTCCCTTTTCTTAGCCATGTCCAAGTTTTCTCGTGTGAGATTTCGCTTATTTGTCGCTAGAAATGTCCATACAGTTGTTTTTATTTCTATTTTTTCTGATTATTTTTTTCTGTTAATGTTTGTGTTATATTGTTTCTAGTCACTGTAATCAGTCTTCCTCTGCACTTTTTTATGCAGTCTTCTAGTCGTTGTATTGAAGCATCGACGCTATCTTTAATTCTTTAATTCTTCCTCCTTCCTTTCTTGACACATACAAGTCTGTCTATGTCATCTTTGGGATGAAAAGCCTTATGTATCGTAATGAGTTTTCTTGTTCACTGGTCCATTTGTAGAAGTTCATCTCTTGTCCACTTTAAGAATGGTCCCGAGTATTTTACGAGGAGAACAACCCAGGTATTTATCCCTTTTATATGGTTCCTGCAATGTTGCTTTCTTGTTCTCCTGCGGTATTCTTTTAAAACTTTTTTCTTTTATCTCTGCGTTTTTGATGGTGTCCGCTTCCAATATTCCCTTGTATTTTTAAGTTTCCTTTCCTCGGAGCATTCTGATTGCTCCTTGATTTGGAAGTTCTATTCCTTTCGTCATTTGTCAGTCTCTGCTTTTTATAATTAGCATGGCACATTTTTCTATGCCAAATTCCATCCCTATATTGTCACTGTATATATTCACCACCTGCATTAGGGTTTCCCATTCTTTTTCATTTTTGACAAACAGTTTGATGTCATCCATGTACATTTGTTGGTTGAATTTTTTCTTGTGATTTATGAACTTGTGGATTTCCTAAGTATGATTCAGTGGCATCATCGTTATTACAAATTGTAATGATGATAGCGAAACTCCTCGGAAGATCCTTCTCTGGATTTTCACCTCAGCTAAGCTTTTTCGTCCTGCTATCAGTTCCACTCTCCAGTTTTTCATGGTATTCTTGATAAACTTTATGACTTCGTCGGATAGCTTTTACATTTTGTACAGTCTATTAGTTTGTATAGTCTATTATCCAGCTTGGCAGAACCATATCATATACCTTTTAGTAGTCGATCCACGCCATAGGTAGACTTTTTCGTATCGTTTTACTCTCTTTGAGGGTGTGTTGATCAATGATCTACTGTTCCTTGCGACATTCTTTTATTATTATTATTATTATTATTATTATTATTATTACTTGTCTCTTTTCGTTTTCTTTGATTTTCACCCTGTGGTCCGCCACGGCAACAAAATCCACAAGATGGTAGGTTTTCTGATTTCATTAATTATCACTTGGTCTGTACTCCTAGACAGAATCAAGTGATCCGTTTGTATCTCAAAATCCCAGATAATTTTGTATCTCATTCTCTTGGACGGATTCTGGTTTGTGCATATACTATTTTGTAATGTAGTCAAAGTTCAATTTCTTGCACAATTCCCAGTGGAACACCTTTCCCACCCAGTCGTGTTTAGCCTTGTGTTCTGTTTGTGTTAGTTTGCTGCATTCACTTATGTGATTAATCGTTTCGTCATTGTTACCACATAATCTACATTTGCTTTTCTGTTGCCTATTATCTATTTTCGCTCTAATATAATTGGTCTTTATGATGCATTTTATGGTGCTATTAGAAGAGATTCAGTTTCTCTCCAAAAGTTACCCTTTCTTAGTCATGTCCAAGTTTTCTCGTGTGAGATTTCGTCAGTTTCTCACCTGAAATATCCATACATTTGTTTTTCTTCCAATTTCTGTTTCCTGGTTTATTTTATTTATTTATTTTTTGTTTGTTTATTGTTCTGTTGATTTTAACGTTTTCTGTGCTGTTTAAGGCCCCTTGCATCGTTTAATAATAATTTAATGCATCGTTTAAGAATAATAGCCAAAACAAGGACATTAGTCTGAGCACCTGAGTAAATAATAATAATAATAATAATAATAATAATTCATCCACTCAGATATTCGGACTGAAAATATGTAGATGCCTACAAATATAAACTGCGTTCAACTAATAACACAAGATTTCATATTTTAGAAATACTTAAGTATTTACGTCAGTATTAACTTTAGTGCATACGTATGTATGTATGTATTAAAATAATGCAAAAATATATGTATTAAAATATAAAAACTTTTACTTATTTGGGAGGTGTATGATGGCTCTTTGGATGCTGAAGTTCACCTACACATTGAAAAGTTATCAGTGGTCTATGTTATTTGAAAAACGCATATGAACTAATAGTAATATTATCCATAAGACTA
This sequence comes from Sepioteuthis lessoniana, assembly GCA_963585895.1. Taxonomy (NCBI): domain Eukaryota; kingdom Metazoa; phylum Mollusca; class Cephalopoda; order Myopsida; family Loliginidae; genus Sepioteuthis; species Sepioteuthis lessoniana. The sequence continues at coordinate 19,283,393 of OY757937.1, read as the reverse complement.
AAATGAATGTTTATTGGTCCTGTGTTTTGAGTATTCTTTTATACTCATGTGAAACATGGACTTAGGCATTAGAAAATACTTGAACACTTTCATCAAAAGTGTTTGAGATGCATTCTAAACATCAAGAGGAATAGCAAAACACCTAACAGAAAAGTCCTTACAAAGAAAGGATGTGTCGTGACCTGTTCAAAAACGTAAACAAATCTGATCACTCAAAACCCTTAAAAACGCTACATCCGGCTACAACCAGAAATGATGAAACCATTCGTAGCCCTAACCTGCCGTAACTGCGAAGAAAGGAAAAAATCTACATTTTTACAACATTAATAGTGCCCGTCTTTCGAAAGTCACTCAATTAAAATAAAGCGGTTTATCTTTTGAAGCTTATCTCAGGCTAAAAAAGGACTGTATTTCCACTTATGTTTTTTATAGAAGAACTTTCTGTCTACGCGGCTCTATAGTGTGACACAGCTTTCGCTCTGTATAAACAAGGGTGTCGAGGCTCTTCCAGTTGGTGGGACACACTTCGGCCGGCTGTGGTGAGAGTTGCACAGTTTTGGTCGGGTGTGTTTCATCACTGGAAATACCTCTGGCCTCAGGGGTCCGTCCCCTCAAGCTTTAACCCTCTTCGGAGGGGTTAGGTTTATCGCCTGATACCTGAGGCACCCCTTTTATGAGAATGCTGACGGGGCTCTAGGAATTTTTGGAAATGCCGAGCGCGTGTGGGTTACGGCCCTGCGCCCGGACCCACCTTAAAAATGCCTTGTGCCATACTTGTTCAGTTGGTGGGAAAGAGGACAAATACAGCTCGCTCTTTAGCTCGTAGCGAAGCTCTTAAGACGTTATCCTGCATCACGTGGTCGATTTCGCTTTACACCTACATAGACATACGATAAAGGTCCTTTTAAATGTATCCATCCATTGTGTTGGAGTATCTCCGACAGTTCTCACGAACTCGTCGAAGCAGAGGGCCTGGAGGTAAACACTAAGACCACCCGATCTGATTCATTTCGCTAAGGTACAGCAGGCTTAGCCATCGGTTCCCTGTCCGTTCGCTCGACTTCGCAGCACTAAGGCATGGCAAGCCTTAGCCACGGTTTCCCGGTTCGTTAACTTGGTCTGCAATGCTAAGATACGGCCGTCGTAGCCACAACACTCGCTTGCTCGCGCGTTCGCTCAGGCCCGTAACGCTAAGACACGATGGTCTTAGTTACTCGTTCCTTCGTCCGTGCGTTCGTTCTCACCGACATTGAGCTCGATCCTACGCGACCAAGCTACCTACACCAACAGCACATCAGCTCCAGGGACATCGATCATCCAGCTGTCTCTCTACTAACGACGACCGTACCAGCTACCGACATCGATCATCCAGCTCTCTCTACTAACGACGACCGTACCAGCTATCGACATCGATCATCCAGCGGTCTCCACCAACAACGATGACACACCTACAGAACTTTACCAATAACAACGATTCTGTAACCTACGACTGATGAATTGTCATTTGTTATAGTTATCTCGCCTTTGTTCTTTTCATTGTTCTTTGGCTGTCATTTACTCTCACGCTTAGCAAAACCAAAATAATTTGCGGGGTCGACGTTCGTATCGGCTCCGTAACCGATGTACAAGCATTGAGTCTCTCATTGTAATGGCTCAAATACGATGGTCAGTTAATATTGTGTGTATGAGTGACCAAGCAACTCTTTAATAGTCTGCTATCAGCTGGGAAATTTCCGGAGCATTAACCTTAAAAATGGTATAAAGATTGCTTAAAAAACAGCTTTGGAAATATAAAAAATAGATCCTACGAACTAGAAAATGCTGTCATTGAGGAGGACAGAATGGAGAAACCATGTGGATGATGGCTGTACCACTTTTGAAAAGGATCGTATCGAGAAAGCAAACCTCAAGTGTCACCTTCAGAAGGAAAATACTAGTAATGTTAATGAAAACGTAGGTGGATGAAGATCTCAAACGTGGTCGGATAAGGCTGGATATGTCAGTCATGATTAGTCTCATGCGAGACGATCCGTGCACACAGGTTTCTTACCAACAACAATGTGGTTTGTACAATGTGTAATAAAGTTTGTAAGTCAGTTTCTGGTCTTCAGAGACATACGATGGTGCACAAGCAACAAATTCCAAAAGCTGATCCAATCGATCTAGTGGGTATGGCGTTTTTTCCTGTGTCACATTTGCTTCAGACTTTGTGGATCTGCAACAGGATTGATGAGTCATTTGAGGAGACATGAGTGGAGGGGTGCTGATGGGGAACGGTAAGATTATGAGGGATGACTGTGATCAGTAAGAGATTATGCAGTTGCCACATGCCATGCATGTATTAGTATAAATACATTTATAATGCATTTTATAAACATTGCCTGTTCTGTTGTACGTTTTGTGCATCGATCTCATTTTATTCATATCTATTTACCTATCTTTCGATCTATCCATTTCAGCGTGTACATATCTACTCAATATGTTCACATTTATCTATCAATTTATATACCAGGATGTATTTAAAGAAGAAACGTTCTTGTCTCTTCCACTGAATCAGAATCAAAGTATATGGTTTTTTATGCACTGCCGTGCTCAGAGATTGAACTAACAACTATAACTCCATGATGAAGACATTTGTCCATGCACATCAGCGAATAATGTTAATACTCAAAAATACAGACAGAAATTTCTGTCTTCTTTTGAATTTCAACTTTTTCAAGTCTGCTGAAAATTACTTGTACTACTGGTTATACTTTCAGTCTTGAATTTCGAAAAATGATTGTATTATTTCATTTTATTTATTCATTTATTACTACTTCTGAAAAATGAATCATAGAATTAATACAGAGGATATTCTCTTGAGAGTTTTTTTTTATTTATCCTCTAAGTGGGCTATTTCATTTGTCAGGGGTAGTACACTTCCACCGCTAGTCGTATTATCATATGGCACTGTGTGGATTGCAGGAAAGTTGCAAAAGTAATAATTGAAAGGTAAGTGATAATCCACATATATACAGAATATATTTATTTCATGATGAGTTGTAGATTTTTGAATTCATTGAATTCACGAACTTGCCTATAAAAAGACAATTTCTGAAAGACAAAAATGTTGAAATAAATCAATTTTTTTAACTAAATACTAGCTGGAGCCAAACATGTAAGTCGATCAACAAAATTTTATGAAGCCAAAATGCTCAGTAATCAAATAAAAAATGTTTTGCGTCTTGCCTGTTATTAGTTTATTTACTGAAAAATGAAAAAAACAAGGGGAACGTTAGATTTGGACATTGTTACCCACAGACTCTGTTTTCACTGAATTTGATTAATCAGACGCAACTATTTAGGTAATATTGTGAGATTGTCTTAGTCTAAACAAAAACTCATGAAATGTTTTTTGAAATTTCTCAACTACGAAAGGAAGGGTCTTATTTGAAATTTTAAAAAAGGATGTGCCGAATGCAATAAACTGCGGGATGATAATCTGGAATAATACTATATTCAATCCATTCTTTGACAGAGTGAAAAAAATTTTTGCACTCCTGAAATTAAATATCGATTTAATCATGTGAAAGACACACTTATAATGGTTATCGTCGTAAAAATTGGACGCAGTGACACGAGTTCGAATCCCTGACGAGGTTGTTAGCATTTCACTTCATCCTAATGCTCTTTGAAAAAGCATGAATCCATCCATTCTCCTACCAGCAATGAGTAAAAAGTAGGATAGACTGGGTTCTTCGACCTTGGTTAGATAACCTAAGAGAAGGAAAAATCTGAATAAAAACCAGTTTTACTCCGCTTCAACATTGATTTATTGAGGCATTCTGGCCATGATAGTATTGTAAGGGGTGACCATTTGATGTTCTCACATGGCTCGGACCACATTAAGTAAGTTAGCGACCATAGTCGAGGGTGACCCGAAGGCTCCCTTTTCGATAGCTACTACACCAAGGTGTAGGGGAGGGCGCTACTCCATTCCCAGGATTGCTCCACTTTACCCTTGAACCGTGCCTTATAATGCTGAGTGTTAAGCAAGGTGGTATCAAGTTCCATTTTTAAAGTCTTTGGTATGACTCGACCTGGGATTGAACCCAGGTCTCCCGGGCCATTGGCGAACACTCTAATCGCTGGGCCAATGTAGTAAATAAATACGCTTTATATAGATAAATAGGGAATAGACTGAGCTATTAGCTAGTTATAAAATATGTATAATCCAATTGTTTTCGGAAATTTTTATATGAAGGATTTTCATTGTTGCAACATTTTTAGACACTTTTGTAATTTAGTCAAACGTTTAGGTCGATTCATTCTTCAACTTTCTTCAAAGTAGCCTTTAAAAACTATTGATTTTTGTTTCATTTTTTATGAAATATAATATCTAAAATCTTGAAACCAAATACACTTGGAAAAGGCTAATGAATGTATCTACCGAAAAGTCAATTTAAACTCAACCAAGGTGAAGGCAACAATGTTAAAATAAGTAGACCAAGTTTAAACAGAACAATCCTCCAAAACAGATATATCAACACTTTGACATGATAAACGACTAAGGATTAATTTAAAAGACTATGCTAGACTTATGTCACCAGGAGTGCGCATCAACCACAATTCCTGAAAAAGAAAATATCTGCCTTCCGTATTTCTAACTGGTTGTGATTTGCAAGGTCAAACTGCAAGCCGTTTTCATACATTGGAGACACAGCTTGCTACAAAGTCGCCATGTTGTCTGGTGGCGTACTTAGGACCGTTCACCAGATCCAATGTTACGAGTTTGAGCACGTGCCTAGTGCAGCGTAATAGGATAAGTCATTTTGCTATAAGTAAACACGTCCAGCTTAGCAATTAGGCTGTCGAGAAATTTAGTTCTAAAGCCTTCAACGGATTTATTTTCATCAGTGCCTCTTCACTGATAATATTGACTTGTTTTCCTGTTGGTTGATGCCCATTTTCGTACAAGGTCTTATTTATGGAGCACTCAAGTCGCCGATTCAATTTCTGATAATAACCGTCATGCTAAGTGCGATACCTAAATGTGTGTAAATTCATATATACACGTACACTCAAAAGTTGTGTAAGTGTTAATACCGAGAAAACTGAGGCTGTTTGTGTTTTTCTCCACATTAATGGTATTCTCCTCTTCCGGTTATGGATAAATAGGAGGGCAAGTGCTTTAAGGTTCAAACACCTCTGCCAATATACCAAGGTCCATTGATTATTTTTGGAATCTTACCGACCTCAAGAACAGTCTGAGTCCTAAATAGGTCTGAGACAAAATATATATAGTATAAAATAAAACAATAATAAAATAGGGTAAAACTTCACGACTCAGAGTTTCCCATTCTTGATCTTCAGTTGCTTGAGGTTTGTAGATTCAATTGAACAAATATATACTCTTTTTTAGTCATATGACTTATATGTGGTTGGACACACAAAGTCACATGACTCAATACGGCGTCAAATTACACTGTAAATATTTACTTTCACAGCGTCATTTACCTTCCAACGTCGATCTTTTATTTAGTAAATTATTCAGATCCGGAAAACTTTTTATATGGCATTTTTCCCAGCACAATTTACAATTTCTCGAACAGTCATTACAAGCAGACGATCTTTTTAGGATAGACCACTTAACCTCTGGTTCATTCTCTTGATTTTCTTTATACTCTCAGATGAATTTTGATCGTTTTGCGTATAATTTGTTCCTGAAAAATCTTTGTGATACTAGAAAAAATCTTCAGTTATACTGGATTTTACTGGAATTCATTATTCCGGGTTAAATTTTTACTAGTGCAGATTATTATTTCAATTTATGATTCCCTAATAAACATTTCCCAACCATTTTTATTTAATTCTAATGCGGTTAACTTTTCTCTGTTGATGTTCTCGCTAAGAACAATGCCTCAAATCATCCAAAGGTGATCTTATACACTAACAGGGTGACACTCTGGTATACTTCAGCTGTAAATAAAAATCCTTGAATTAAAGAGATCTTTTAATGTTCCAGACCTCTTTACACTCCTGGTGACTGGTATAATTTTATTCGAAACATTTATTAAATAATTCCACTAATGCAAAACTTATGGTTCATGTCGTTTGCTTTTCTAAAAAAATCATTCAATTCTTTTTTTTTTTTCTCTTTTTCTTTTTTCTTTTTTCTTTTTTATACATGTGTGGTTATGCAACAAAACGGCTCTTTACTACAAATCATATTTTCCTTATTTCTAAATCGACATTAAAATACATGGGTTTCAAAAAATTATTTTGTTTTTCTTTTGGGAGGAGAGGGGAGGGAGATAAATAAAAGGGTTGTTTTTGTTTTTTCAGACACTTCTAATTTAAAATAATCTGTAGATGCATCTCTCTCCTTCCTTCCTCTCTCTCTCTCTCTCTCTCTCTATCTCTCTCTCTCTCTCTCTCTCTCTCTCTCTCTCTCTCTCTCTTATACACACTCACACACATACCCCAAACTTTACTGAACCTTTCCCCAGTCAGCGGAGCTTAGAATACATAGACTGTATTACTCTGAAGAATCCCCTCCTCTAAAAAAGGGATTCCTGAGTATGACACTAAAGTGTACCTGATGGTGAGGCTCCAGTTCTGGAAGTCTGGAGAATGTTGAGTACCCATTCATTTCCTTTTATCCCAGGTCCATTCTGATGTCAAGTGCTAGGGTCTTTTTTATGTGTCAAATTGATCTGTTTGCAAATTATTTGTATTGGAATATTTTATATCATATAACTGTGTGAAAAAAAAACTTAGAAACTGCACAAAAAATGTAAATATAAACGTACAATTTACGCAATTCCCTAACCTCTACTCATAAAATAACCCAAGATTGGTTGACATGCCGTGAAAATAAATCAACTATTAGTTAAACTTCAAGGAATTTACTATCTTCCTGACATTATACTCTTAAATTTTCACCAATTACTCAATCAATTATTTCGTTTCAAGCCATTACTAGTGAGTTTAATTCCCACAGGGTACCTAATACTTATGGCCTTGTACCAATCTAAATTTAGTGAATGATTAGTTTGTGTAAAGGGAGACAATTGTTTTTCTCCTTTTATTAGCAAACAAAAGTGGCAATGACTGTCTAAATTTGCATCCTCCTTTATACCCTCATTTTGTTTTTTCAATCTGACCCTCCCTCCAATCACCTCTTCTGCCTAAGAAGACCGAAGGTAAATTCAAAAATTCGAGATATTCGCGTTTCGACAATTTATATTCGTGAGGTAAGCTATATATTTAATCCATGCAGATTTTATTAATACAATAAACTTCCGTTAACGAAAGAGACCAATAGTCTGATATTGTTTGTATGATTCGGACGGCATTCACTAGTCTTGCGAAACAATGAGTCTGTGTCTAGATCTGGGCAAAATTTGATCGATGCAAAATTGTATGAAAAACCGACAGTTGCCTATGTTATGGGCCTCCTTCTTCTATGATAAAGGAAGATCATGGTGTTATACAAGTTGACATTAGTGTCACCACAGAAGAAAAATTATGTCGAACTACCAAAGATTGAAAATCTAGTTTGCTCCATTAACCTATGGGGGAGAATTCATGCCTCTCCTGAAGGTATTAGCATACAGTGACATGCAAACAGCCTCTTGCAGGATTTAAGTCACAAAATAATCCTTATGCCACCCATCAAGAATTGAAAAGGGTCGATATAAAAAAAGGATTTTAAATGAGAAACCAAAAGGTACAGACAAAAATGATTTTTATTCCCTTTTTACAGTCTATTTCCGTATATACGCAAGTGTAGAAGACCGAATGTTATATTCAAAAACTAATGTGACTTTCACTTTGCTTCATCATAATTATTTCAAGATCATCATTCATTGATAAGACTTTTTGTCTTTTACTTTGAACGACGATGTTTTAAGGTTTTATTGATTTTAGTAGTTAAAATAATCTATCATCATTTAATAATCTGAGCATACTTTAGTACAAGGCCATGAATGTGCGGCGCCTAAAGAGAGTCGGACTCACTAACAATGGTTTGATAGCCTAAGCTTCCTAATTCGTAACAAATAAAGGCAAGAACGAACAAAAATGAATAAAAATGTCTCTGTACAAAAAATGTCGTTACATTTGCATATAAATTTTATGCATAGAATATAAAAACTATTATGGGGCAGAGGTAATAATACCGATGACCTTCATTTAGATATAAAAAATGCTCTCGATAATTTCGTATCATATCACTGAGTAGATTAAACGCTGGAAGATAGAATTGAAATCGTAACGTACGTAGGTAGGAACGAACAAAGGAAAGAAAAAGACTATATGAGATGTTTGATTATGTATGTGTTCCGTAATATCGATCTTAGAATTAATTCCGTACAAAGTAAAAACATCAGACCGGGAAGAACACTGTTATAAGGTTTGCCGAACACGTTGGTCCATAATCAATACCAAGTCGTCGCAGTGACGTCATCAATCATAATTAAACCGATCGGTTGAAATTATTCAAATGCCAGCGGGAGTGATTTAGTTACGCACTGGAAAAAGAAACACGTCTCTCAGTTGATCTCTAATATTTCTATGCATCATCGAACGATTTGCTTTCCAAATGAAAAATATTTGCATAGAAATCGATGATCCGCTTTTTACTCTGATCGTTTTGTGCGTTCCATTAACTCATCACCGACCCCAAACAATATTATCTCATCCCTTGTCTATCACTCAATTACTGATGTAACTTTAAGGTTTTTAAGAGATTGATGCTTGTACAACCATATGGATTATAGGATGCGAGATCTGAGCAGAATCAACCATATTTCTTTTCCTCTAAATCAGGATTTCTCAAACGTTTCACTTGATACACACCACTTTTATCCAAATTTAATTTCCATTTACCCCTAAATAAATTACGGTGGATCTTAAAATATGCCAACTGCATACACTGCTGAGGGGTAAAACCCCCTACCAAAAAAATAGTGGTTTCTGTGTATGACGTTGAACTGTATCTGTTGCTGAAGTTCTAGTATGGAGTCAACCCTTGCAATTAATCCTTGGTCTATTCCAACCAGGAGTAGTAGTACCTATTAAGGTCCCATCTATGATTCAAATAGATTTGTTTGGAAATGATTAGTATTAGATTGGTATACTTGATGCCACATAATTGTAGGCACATTATTTGTATTAGATAGGAATTCTTGATACCATATAACGGTGTACAAATAATTTCTATTAAAAATAGTTACCTGAAGAATAGAATTATTCACTAAAGGAATTCTTGAAACCTAGTAACTGTGCCAACAGATGATTATTAAACAAACCATATAATTGCGAATGAGTTATTAGTTCTATATAAGAATACCTGAAATCACAAATCTGCAAATTATTCGTATTAGATAGAAATACTTGGTATCAAATAACTGTGTACAAACAAATGGTGCAGTTTTTAATTCAATAAATATTGAAAACAGAGTTATGATTATAATCAAACATTTACTAATAAATCTATTTGCAGAGTTATAAACCTTTTTTATCTAGTTATGATCACCCGTCAAGTCTTTTTGAATATCGTAATTTGATTTTGTCTCTATGCTTTTACTGTCATTTCTAGCAGCAGCATTATTTGTAGTTTCTTTCTAATCATTCCGGCATTTCTTTGCCGGAATAACTGTTTTACTTCAAAGGCGTTCCCTTAATATTCCCTTAATACTTCTCCTATTTTCTTAATTAAACGTAAAAACAACCTCTACAACGACTGTCAGCACCACATAAGAAAAAATGAAATAACAGAGGTCGAGCAAGAATTGCCCATAAAGTTAAAACTGTGGGGAGTGACAAGCTTTAGACCCCAAGAAGTAAAACCAATAGCAACACATGCTCAAGGAGATAACAGGTAGACAGGTGATACAGCAGTGGCTGAGTTCGTATATGCGGAAGGGCTACAATACATGTGTGATGCTGGCGATCGTTGCGGGCGTGGAATGACAATATAAGCATAGAGATACTGTCAAAATACGATATTCAAAAAGAGAAGTGAGATAATCATAATCAGATCGAAATGATTGATAACTCAGATGACAGACTTAAGGCCATATGATAAATTGCTGGTTAGATTGAAGAGTGAGGTGTTTAAATTAGAAAAGACCGGGACTCAGACAGCATAGAGATATGTATACGATGAAAAATACCTTCGATTATTATTTCCAGTTAATTATGATTACTAATAGGTTGCGTGAGATGAGCCAATCTCTAATAATGTTGTTAGAGCATGTCAGGGCACAGTTAGTCATGATATCATTGGACATTTGTCACTAAGTATAATGAACTCAGGTCTTGTAAGAGAATTGTTATCGTAAGTGCAGGCTTAATTGCTTCATCGTTTGAGATTGCCACTATATTCTATGACCCAGTCGGCTGGGGCTGCAGAATACACCAACTGCCTCTCTGCAGAGGGGTAAAACTCCTCTAACGAGTGTCCTGATATGACGCTAAATAATCTGATGGTGAGGCTCCTGTAATGCTGCTGCTTTGGGGAATGCGGGGTACACCTTCGCTCCCAGGTCCACTCTGGCCCGGAGTGGTAGCACCTGATAAGGTTCTGTCTATGGGTCAAATAGAACTAAACTGTGTACTCTTGCTAAACTGAATCGCTTGAAATAGAACTGTTTTATCAAATGAAAGTGAGCATATTAAGTGAAAACTTAAAAGTTATACTCTAAAGAGAATCTTGATTGCTTTAATTTTTTGGACAAAAAATTATATGTAAACCTAAAATATAGAATGACTTATGTGACACTGGAACTTGAAAAGGGAAAGCAAACCAAATAGACAGGAGTATGGTCACACTCTTGTGAAAATCTTAGGTACTGGACAAAAAAAACATTAATGATCAGGAAAGTCTTATAAGAGACTCTAAATTACTTACTATTATTTGGACAATTAAAATTTGGAGATAAAAATGTCTGGTTTGTTTATGAAAATTGTCAGAAAGGAAACATTTTTTGCATTAAAAATATTGGGTAGTCGACCTGATAAGAAAAAAATTCGGGAGTTCGATAAATTTAGAAACTTTCCTACGCCTACATATTTTGAAAATATTCGTCACAAAAAGACACTTGTACCTGCTCATAGAGAAGGTTCAGGGTGAGAGGAATAAGTAAGTTCTAAGACCCTGCTGTATAAGGTATGGGTCAGAAAATTGAGAAGGGAGATCCAGCTCTCTGACAAATAGAAAGTGGTTGGACATTTCCCCTAATTCAGAAAAACTGTTTAAAGGAAATTTGGGATGACGAACAATTGATATTATCGATGAGTAAATGCTTTAACCAGCCAAACTTCTTGCCGGTTAGACACGGGATTCAATCTAAGCCGGAGTTTTTGACATCTCAAAGATTCAAGGAGTGAGTCTGAAGAGAGTTGGAAAAGAGAGGATCTATATCCCTCCCGAGCCGGGACCTAGTACCAGATTTTGAATAATAAAGACTTGCCTAACTACTAGACTGTTTACAGCTGTGCTGCATATTTCAGTGTCACTCAACAAGGACCGAATGGAAATGGTAAGAACCACTGTTTACAACCAACGATATAAACAAAATGTTTTGTCACATTGGGTTGATTTTATTGTTGTTGTTGTTTTTGTGTGTGTTGAAGAATTATTTTGAGGTAACTGTTCGCCATTTATTTCCTGTGGTCAAAACACAACGTGGACAAAGGGGTGTATGGCCGCGAAGAACACCAACACATTCAAACCAAGCGGAACTGTGCCTAACAACACAATACCAGCGGCGCCTTCTCCCATCAAGTGTTCATTATCTGGTTGCCGAGACCCATGTCGACCCCTGTCGTTTGCATCATATGCAAACACTTTATTTGTATTATATAGGAATAGCTGATATCATATGAAAACATGATTCAAGACAAATAGAAGCGTAGTTTTAAAAAATGCAATGGAACATTGAAAATGTAGTTATGATTAATGAAACATTTACAAATTAATCAAATTTCGATATTAAATAGCCCACAGTTGATATGATGTCAAACAAATAAACCCAAACGAAAACCCAATTCTCGTTTGGTGAGACTTCTTAACGCTTTTCTACCAGTTATTTAAATAGCTGCTTTGGATATAACAATGGCACGTTAACTATCACCTTTCTAAAGATTCGAATCTTGTTCAAGTCAATTAAATAGAAAACTGTCTGTTCTTCATTCTCCGAGATTAGTCATTCTAGTTCCAGGACCACGAATACAGAATTGTTGCTCTGAGCTGTTTCTCGAATTAAGAATGCAAGGTTATAGTTTTTGAACAACTTACTCAAGATTGAACTCGCTCTCAACAGTTTTCAAGGTCATCTTTTAAGGGAATTCAGAATCTTGCTACCTTTACATTTTTCTTGTAACATTATCAAATCCACAATGTCATAGCTTAAATAATGATCAAAATTTTTAACGCATTTCTCACCCAACATTTTAAAGTTTCAGAACAATCAGCGTTCCTAATTACATTGCCATGACATCATAGAAAGTTGTAATATTCGTTAAAATAGTTCCTAAAAATCTTTCGTATAGAACAAAAAAAATCCTGACTACATAAACGCTCTAACTAATTGGTTTTGACATCTTACGTCTATTCGCTTACATATCGTACCTACTCTTGTATTAATTGGCATTGGAGTTTTGGTCATCAAATCATTTTTATGTCTTGTGTATCGGTCGACCCTATTACTTTGCCAGAATTTAACAGTTATTTTCGTTATCAAAAGAAAATGCATTTTTTGCCATAGAAAAAGCAATTCCATGAAAATCCCCATGATATTCCCCTGATAAGAAAATCTTAACCATTTATTGTTTTGGTTATTTTACACTGAAACGCAGCAATTTTTAACAAAAAGATTGGACGCTTACGAGGTAAAATTGTTAGTGAGTTATATTCTGCCGGGGTGTCCCATACTTTCTAGCCTTGTGAAACCTTAAGCTTAGTAAATTACATCGTTTAACAAAAACATTCTGGATTTCCATCTGGTTATTCAAAAGACTAAGAATTTTTTTGTGATACAGTATTTTATTAAACAGGTGACAATTTTTCTTGTGTGAAGTCAAACTTTGTTTTCAATCATCCATAGATTAAAATCTAATGAAACTATTACCGATTTTGTTAACAAAAAAACAAAAGGCAAAATAACTCGACACTAAAATGTACTAAAATATAATTTCGACTGTATTTGAAGGCATAAAAGAAGGAATCCAGTCCACTGAAATGTATGTAAAGCACAAATACCGGCTGTTCGGATTCTAATAATGAATTGTAAATAGGATGAGATTTATAGGCCCAGTAATTCAAGGAATAATGATTACTTAATCCAGCAGCATTTAAGGCACCGTTTCTTCAAAAGTTGAACAGTGTTGAACCGGTTAAGAATTTAAACTGATGATCATTTTGGAAAAACAGGTATCGTAAAGAACTTAAAATTTTCTACCAGACAAAGCAAGCCTTAAAAAATTCTAAATATTAGCCATAATCTCTTGATGCGAATTCTTGAAGTATTTTCATTACTAATTTTTGACTACATTATTTGACAGAATTTAAACCTCTCCCTTTTCCCAAAATAATTACTCCTCGGTTTTATATGCAATACTGATCTATCTGATTGGTTAATTTTGCCCAAAAGCTTTAATCTCTCATTATTTGTACGAGACTAACTCCTTAATATTGTAGTTGTGTCCCATAAGTTATAGTATACTAGCCTCAGTTGCCAGGCATCATATCACGTGAAGCACACCAAAACTAAGGCCAAAAGTATAAGGATTAAAGTCAGGGACTAGCCCGATCTAATTGATCTCATATACTTGCTTGTTTACAATTACACCGAAATGACGAGGTAAACAAAAAGCTTAACACAGCTTAGATTAGGCTCAAGATCGTAAGTCTAGGACACCTAGTTAGGATCGAACGCAGTATTTAGAAGTAGACATTTATTAAGTTTGGCTTAGTTGAGCACAAGAATTATTGGGCTTATAGTAAGAATCGAATTTCCTTGTTTACTAGCCTTGTTCTCTAAATATTACCCCACGCAACATTCCTAAAAACTAAGCAAGTATGCGGCACCCAGTGTGATTTGAAATCACTATACATTAGTTATTTATCTGCTAGACTAGTGACCTAACAATTAAAACATGGTAAGGTTCCCTAACTCCATTATACTGTGGGGTGCGTGGCGTAACGGTTATAATCTTATGAAATAGATGTGGCGAACCGAGTTCAAATCCTGGACAAGGCTGTTTATATTTCACTAATGCCCTTGAAGAATGTATGAATCAAACTGTTCTCTCTCCCACCAGCTATAAGGATATATTAGTTAAGACTAGACTCTTTAGCCATGGCACAGCAACCATACAAGAAGAGGGAAGACTGAATTCAAACCAGCTGAACTCTGTTTAAAAATTGATCTTGTGTCACATCATGCCTGTGGTGAAGTTCAAAGAAAAACATACTATAGTATTACATGTAAATCGGAGATGGAAACTTTTATACCACCAGATATGTTATTTTACTTGCAAAGATCTCTGTTGTTTCCTATTTTAAATAATTACTGATTGGTAAAGCAGGTTTGTCATTGTAAGAGTTATTGGCAGTTGCAACAAGAGATATGTTTTTTTCTTTCTGCTCAATTGCACAAGCAACAATTTGGATTATTCGTCCAGGAAATTTTAGATATCAAATCAACCGTTCAGGTAAGATTCAGCCCAGTCACGCAATCCCGAAAAATAAGGTCTCTCTCTCTCTCTCTCTCTCTCTCTCTTTATTTCTTTCTCTCTTTTCTTTTTTCTTTGTCTTAATATGTATTTTAAGTTTTTTATTTTACTTTTTAGTTTCACTGAAGTTACTGGGTGGGTCTGTAATTTATTGGCTGAGCAAAAGTTTATTTACTTATATTTGTTTCTCCCTCATGATTTAGTGATAAGGAGTGTCACTGACATTACAAACAGATCTCTCTTTTACTTGACTACTTACAGGTTTCATTGGGTGCCCCATTCATAAAGCTTTGTGCCCCATCTAAGCAAAAAAAACCTTCTAGGTAGTAATTTACCAGGGTTTTTTTTACACATCTAAGCCAAAAAAAACCTTGGTAAATTACTACCTGGCTACTTACAGAAATTAACCAGCTCTTGTGTGAGGGGGGGAGACATCGTGGCGTTGTGGCAAACAGCTAGACTGCAACATCGTCGTAAGCGAGTTCGAACTCCAGTCGCTCTATTATGTTCACTTTGGGAAAGGTATGAACCCCTTTACTCACCTCAACTATGGATTAAATCGAACCACTACAGTTCTTCAATAAACATTAAAAACAACCCCGATCATTTTTTTCCGTGATGTTTTCACATGGAATTTCTCATCCTGTTTTTATGTATAGGTGTTGTGGATGTTCTGAGAAAGAAAAGAATATATATATATCATCATCATCATCATCATGTCGTGCCGCCAGCACGGATATCCCTGACCCGCTCTCGCCCCTTCTCCCTATCATTCATCGCTTTTGGCAGGTCTTCAGGGTTACATCCCGTATCCTCACATAGCTGCTGTATGTATGTTCGAGCTGGTCGTCCTGCTTTTGCTTGGCCATATGCAGGGGTCCATAGGAGTACATCACTGATGAGTTCGTCCTTGCTTCTCCAGCAGTATCCTGCGTGTCTGGTTCGTCTAACTTGTATAGTTTTCGTGATGAGAGGCAGGTGGCTGTATAGTTGGTGTCTTGTGGGGTGTTGCCGCCAGGACTTGTTCAATATTGCTCTGAACATTCTTGTGTAATAAATATATATATATATATATATATATATATATATATATATATATATATATATATATATATAGTCGACCATAGTCGAGGGTAACCCGAAGGCTCCCTTTTCCATAGCTACTACACCAATGTGTAGGGGAGGGCGCTACTCCTTCCCTGGAATATATATATATATATATATATATATATATATATATATATATATATATATATATATTCAATATTTCTTGTCGAATACTGACTCACCTGAGCCGACAACGTAAAACTCTGAGTTACGAGTTTTTATTATTCATCATAAAAAACTATTACGAATGTAAACTACGCAGATGGTCTGGCGCTTCTTGCAAATACAGTTGCCCAACCCGAGTCTCTGCTGCATAGCCTGGAGGATTGGCCTCTACGTGAACTAAGTCAAAACAGTATTCAAGTGTTTTAAACAAGATGGCGTCTTCTCTATGGCAAGCTACTGAAATTAGTAGACCCGTTCATAAACCTCGGTAACAATATCTCAACTTAAAGAGATGTCAACATACGCATAAAAAAGACATGAACTGGTATTGAAAGGTTATCGATCAAAGTAGAATCTGATCTCTGATTAAAAAAAACAGCAATTCTTCCAGTCAGTACTACTGTATAGTTGCACCACTAAGACTAAAACAAAACGCTCGGAGAAAAAGCTAAATGGTAACTACGCAAGGAAGCTGCGTACAGTTTTGAACACATTCTGGAAGCAACACCCCACAAAACAATAGGTGTACCGTCACTTACCTCTCATCTCACAAATTATTCAAGTAAAACGAACAAGACATGTTGGGTACAGTTGGAGAAGCAGGGACGAACTCATCAGTGACATTCTTCAGTAGACTCCCACACATGGACACACTAATGTTGGCCAACCAACAAAAACTTACATTCATCAACTCTGTGCGGACACTGGATGCAGTGTAGAGGACGTGCTAAAAGCAATGGTGGATGGTCGATGGTCTCTAGATGAGAGAGAGAGAGAGAGAGAGAGAGAGAGCGAGAGAGTCAGCTGAATCCATGCAATCAGCAGACTTGATGATGATGATGATGATGATGATTCTTAAAATCTATTGTGATATTACCCTACATTTTCCTGTATTGACAACCGTAAATATTCTACGCATTAGAAACGCTTTTAACGTTAATTTTAAATCATAATTATATATGTATATATATATTTATATATATATATATATAACTTGCCTGACACAGTTGACAATAGGTGTAGCAGCTTTTAGATAGTTATGGGGGGTGATTTAAGTGCTTACTTAACTATTCTCTTCTTCAACCATTTTGGCCAGCCAATTATAAAGCGTAATGTCACTCAATAGCGAGTGGATGCATGCCTTTCCTAAGAACATTACTACCAATCATCCAATTTGTCTAATCCCAAATTGGAGATAGAAAGCTTGTTTTGTATTAATCTTTTTTAAGTGGGTAAAGAGTATCTTCTTTTTAAAAAAATTCAAAAGAAAAGAAATCAGCATTTGACATTCTTTATTCAAACACTGATCTCTGGATTGAATGAGAAATATTCAATTCATCTCTCACCGTATAGACCAACTGTAAATCGACTTTTTCTTTACACTTTTATTTTCATGACTTTATGGCTGTATGACATCGTTGCCTGATTTGTTTTACTTTATTTATTTTTTGACCGTTGTCATTTTCCCTCTGTGTGGAAGATGTCGATTAATTTATGCATAATGAGCTCGTAACTTGCACACCTTTCTCATCTGTTAATTCAAGTGTTTGGAAAAATCTATATTCGCATTGGGGTTGTTTTTTTTGTGGGGGGCGATCTTTGTTTAGTTTTTTTATTTTTGTTTTTTGTTGTTTTGCTTTGCTTTGTTTTGTTTTGTTTTGTTTTTTTTTGTTTTTTTTTTTTTTGGTGGGGGTCTTATTCGGTGATCTAATAAATATAGGTCAAGGATGTCTCCCTACTGTTGATTCCTTGTAACCGGATACAACCTGTCGCATGTTACTTGGAGAGGAGATAGGCACCCGCAAGTAATTCCCTTTGCCCCAGAAATACCATGAAAGACGCAGCATGACATCCCAACATTCTACTAAGTCATAGGGTAATTTGATTTGGTTTTCGTGTAGCGTAATAAAACCCATCAGCCAGCCTTGCACATTCACCCATCCCTTTACCTTTTACATAAATTCAAACCACCTGCTCAACTAATTTCCCTTCATAGTCTGTTACCCTTCACTGTGTGAACACCTCGTAAAGCAACTTGGTGGCAGAGACAGTTGTGTATTTTCAATTGAACTCATATTCAAAGCCCCGCGAAGCAAATTATTTGTTTTAAGAACATTTATTTGAAATTGTAATTGTTTTTAAATGATTCTTATCAGTAATTAGCTGAAAACATATAATTGCTCGTAAAAGAACAGACTTCGGCATTTAAAATATCAAAAAAGCCTGATATGTTGTAAACCTAGCAACCAACGAACACGTACAATAACGTAAGGCTTAGAAAATGAACAAACCAAAATTTTAAAATGTATTATTGTTTCTTAAATAAAATGTGACATAGACACCTAAAATAAAAGAATGCGAAAGGCAAAATTCTGTCACTCGACGTTGGGATACTATAAACTGCCAATTTATATCTTTAAAAAAAAAGCTGCCAAAAATCAGACGAAAATATATGTGAACTGTAATTAAAACGAGGTATACCCATTTAAATTCTCGTTCTTCACCAAAATTATTAAAAAATGTACAACTTTCTTCCTCCAATTATTTTTTGATTTCGTCGCAAAAAGAAAAATGAAAAAAAAAATCCGGAATTGTATAATTTTAGTAGTGAAGCATTTCTGCAAATCTGTATCGGCCCTTGACCCTTCTTTGTTCAGTATCAGTTGCATAGCGAAGGGAAACTTTTTGCCATATTACAAAAAATTAAAAGATGAAAGAGAACACAAGTTAAAATTAATAATAATAATAATAATAATAATAATCACGGAATGACTCGAAGACTACATAGAAAAGAGAGCGGAGTAGGACTGATCACAGCCACCAGAAACAATATTGACGACACGAGAATTAATAGAACGGAAATAACCACAAAACAAAAATAGAAAGAAAAACATCTCTTTGGACGATTTAAGCGACAAACAACCGACATCTCTCACGAGAAAACGTGGACATGGCTAAGAAAAGGAAACCTTAAGAAAGAAACAGAATCTCTCCAAATAGCAGCACAAAACAACAACATATCAAAGCAAGAATAGATAAGACGCAACAAAACAGCAAATGTAGGTTATATGGTGATTGAGACGAAATCATCAATCACATAGTAAGCGAATGCATCAAACTAGCACAGAAAGAATATAAGACTAGAAACGAATGGGTGGGCAAGGTGATCCACTGGGAACTGTGCGAGAAATTTAAACTTGACCGTACAAGCAAATGGTATATGCACAACCCAGCATCTGTCCTGGAGAATGAGATGCACAAACTCCTCTGGGATTTTGAAATATAAACGGATTACCAAATCTCGGCCAGACAAACAGAACTTATTATAATCAACAAAAGAAGAGAACTTGCAAAATTGTGGACTTTGCTGTCCCGGCTGACCATAGAGTAAAATTGAAACAAAGCGAAAAGAAGAATAAGTACCTGGATCTTGCTTGGGATTTGAAAAAACTGTGGAGCATGAAAATAACAGTTATACCAATTGTCATTGGTGCTCTTGGTACAGACACTAAAGGATTGATAAAAGGACTAGAGGACTTGGAAATAAGAGGACGAGTGGAGACAATCCAAAGAACAGCATTATTGAGATAAGCCAGAATTCTGAGAAGAGTTATGGAGACTTGAGGAGACTTGCTGTCACTCAAACTCCAGTGAAAAACCATCGGCTAACGCTGTTGTGAGAAAAGCAGTAAAGTAACAAGAATCACCAAGAACATGGAGAACAGACCGTGGAAAATGGAAATTGGAGGAAAATTGAGATTATACAAACGACAACATTATTAAAATTAGCTAGTTTATGTAGAAGAGTTTACGATATCTCAAGAGACTTGTTGCCTCCGAGAGTCCAGTGAAAACTATCAGTTCAAGCTGGTGCGAAAAACTCGCAAGAAGTAAGATAATAATAGCAATTTACCATGTACTATCTAAATGAATATAAATAAATAAATGACGTCATTATTAATGGTATTGATGATTGTAAGACAGTAAAAGAAATGAATCGGGTTTTCCCATCTTAATTTATAGCTCTTTTTTCTTTTCCTTCTTTTCCTTTTTTTTTTTTTTTTTTTCTTTTTTGTTTTTATTTGCTCTTTTAGGCCCCAGTCTGTTAAGAAAAACAAAACTTATAGAAAATCATTTGTTCTCTTTTTCTCGACGCAATGCCGATTCCACAAGAGACCGATTCAATAATAATTATTGCGACAACCATTGTTTAATGACGAAAGGGGAGTCAACTCTTCAGTTCAAAACATTGAAAATGTCATTGGTACCTTTTGCTCGTATGCTGGGTCCTCAACATGGCGGATACAAGTGGATAATATCAGAAAATTGCTTCCTCTCTTTTACATGTGTGTTGTTAGCCTGTTTCTCGAAGTTTTATCATGGTGATTGTTCGCTAGTTCTTTTACTTCTTCTGACGTCATCGTCTGACGTCAACTGGAGACTTCGTGATGTCATGCGTGGTAGGAGCTTTCCCCAGCGGCTTTGTTTTCCCTTCTGCAGACTATCAGAGTGATCACCATTTCTCTTTCACCGATACCTGTCCACTGTCACTTCGAGCACATGGCCACACAGGTGAGATCTTCAGGTGATACGTTGGAGAGGGTGCTTGTCTGTCGTGGGAAAAAGCAAGACAATACGACAATTATTCTACATCTTGTATGCAAATCAACTTTGCCCTGAATGGTGACAGGCGGTGTGGTGTCCTTGGCGTGAGTGCGCTTATCTGTTATGGCATCTGTGTAGGAGGCGGATAAAAAAGAGTGGCCTGTTGGACCAGAAAAAAAGACAGCAATATGGTTTCAAACCTAGTAAACGGCGGAGACAGTTTCTGTAAAGAAAAAAAATAATATTGCTTTTTATGTTATCAAGTAAGATAGGTATATTCAATTAAGTAATGGCATATTATTGTAACATTTGATCTATTTATCTATCTATCTAATGTAATAAAATATGATCTATCTATCAAATCTATCTTATCTATTTTATCTAATCTAAGTTATCAAGATAATCTAACTGATCTATTTATCTAATCCATCTATCAATTAATCTCATCTACCTATCTTATCTATCTTATCTATCAATTTTATCAATTTAATCTAATCTAATCTAAGTTATCAATTAAATATATCTAATCTATATAATTAATATATCCAATCTTTCTAATTTATTGATCTTATCAATCTTGTCTATCTTGACAGAGATTTTCTTATGGAATGTGACCATATAAGGTTTATTTTCAATATAGTCCTCCTTGCAATTAACACTCTTCTTCCAGCGGTGTTGCAGTGCTTGGATCCCATTGATACAGAAAGTCATCAACAGCAGATATGACGTCGTTATATGAACTTTTCAACCACTGAAATTTTTAGCCCACCCTTGTATATGTGTATGTGTGTTTTTGTATGTGTGAGTGTGTATGTGTGTGAATTTAGTGCTGAATATTTTACTGTCTTTATTAAATTCATTTGATGGCCCAGTCGGTCGGGGCTGGAGAATTCACCGACTGCTGAGGGGTAAGACTCCCACAACGAGTGTCCTGATATGACATTAAACAATCTGATCGTGAGGCTTCAGTAATGCTGAAGTTTTGAGGAATGCAGAGTACCCACGCGCTGCCATTGCTCCCAGGTCTACTCTGGCCCGGAGGGGTAGCACTTGATAAGGTCCTATCTATGAGTCAAATAGAACTGTTTTACATTTAAACTGTATACTTATGCTAAACTGAATATTTTGAAATAAAACTTATTTACATTTAACTGTGTATAAACAAAAAACTTTACTTAAACTAAAATGAATTGTTTGAAATAGAACTGTTTTCACTTTTAACTGTGTTTTCAAAAATGGTTGATCTATCAACAAAATGTGTTTAGAAATCATATATTTGATATATATGTATAAAAATGGATTTGGCATTAAATAACCTACAATGGTTGATATGTCATAAAACCAAACCAGACCAAACTTAATATATATATGAATAAACCGGATTTAGCATTAAATAACCTACAATGGTTGATGTGCCATAAAACCAAACCAAACCTACATTACCATTGCTCCCAGGTCCACTTTGACCTGGAGTGGTAGCACTCGATATGGTCCTACCTATGGGTCATATATAACTGTTTGACATTTAAACTGAGTGCGAACAAATGACTTATGCTAAATTGAATTGTTAGAAATAGGACTGTTTGATCATTTAACTGTGCATAAATAAATGACTGATATTTACTTGAATTGTTAAGGATACATAGCAATACTTGAAACCATTTAACTGTGTACGAACAATGAGAACTAGTTCGTTTAAAAATGTAATCAACAAAATGTTTACAAATTATAATAATCTGATATATATATATATATATATATATATATATATATATATATATATATATATATAAAGAGGATTTGTCATTGAATAACCCACAATGGTTGATATGCCATAAAAGCAAACGAAACCAAACCTAGATTCATTTAACTAATTCTTTTTTTAGAAAGATTTAGTCTGTTATTGAGGTATGCATCCGCTGCAGGAAAGTAAGACTACCCACGCCAAGAGTGTCCTATATATGTCAACCATCTAGGATTATTTTATGCCAAGAATTTCGGGAATAGAATTTATTTTACGTTCATAATTACATTTTTGTTTATTTGTATCTTAAGTGTAGATTTTTACACATATCATATCAATTAGTTTTATATAAGATATTCTAATACTAATAACACTGGTCAATAATATTTTTGAAATGTTGTCGAGGCACCAAACATCTTTTTTCGTTAATTTGAGGGCACTGAATCTGAAAAATGACCTTACTTTATCTTGGTTAACTACCGTTTTTGCTCTACAGAAATTCCTCATTTTTGGAAAAAAAACATTTTTTCATTTGTTATATATATATATATATATATATATATATATATATAAATAATATTGATTGGTAGCAATATTTCTCAAAGTAAAATCGTAAAAACCACTCAATTCCTATTTAAACTAACAAATATTGGTCTACTTATTGATAAGTACTATTTTTGCAATAACAATCAGACCCTAAAAATAACACGATTGAATATACGAAGACCAATAAGCATTTTCATCAAATTATTTAATAAACTAACTAAAGAAATAAAACCTTCGTGAACATGAGAACTACGGTAAACGTTTTCTTTTTCTTGGTTGTCTTTCATGTTCAATGTTATTTAAGTCCCTTTTGATACTCCAGCAGTAGTCAGCCATCATTCATTTGCCCAACTATCCTTGGTAGCGCCCTTCCATTGTTTTGAAATCCTGATGGAATCGTTCTCCTTGCTGGCTGCAATTATCCAGAAATCCATGTAGATAGCTTTGTAAAAAATGAACCTTAATACTCATATTAGCGCTTATGTTCTGTAGACTTTTCAACAGCTTTTCCACTAACTCCTTGTAGTTTTCGCCTCGGTGATTGCCTAAGAAATGTTTAACCACGTCAACAAACAATGTCCAAGTGCCCAGTTCCAAGTCATTCATTAAATTAACAAATTTATCATCCTTAATGAGTTTGCTAATGTTATGATGAAATCATTTTAATGATGTTCATCATGTACAATGGAATAGATGCATTCAATTTGGATGTCTTTTGTTGGAGTTTCTTTCCAACCGTGAAAACAAAAGCTTTCAATATGCTTGGTTTGTGTGTGTTCACTGTGTGAACACCTCGTAAAGCAACTTGGTGGCAGAGACAGTTGTGTATTTTCAATTGAACTCATATTCAAAGCCCCGCGAAGCAAATTATTTGTTTTAAGAACATTTATTTGAAATTGTAATTGTTTTTAAATGATTCTTATCAGTAATTAGCTGAAAACATATAATTGCTTGTAAAAGAACAGACTTCGGCATTTAAAATATCAAAAAAGCCTGATATGTTGTAAACCTAGCAACCAACGAACACGTACAATAACGTAAGGCTTAGAAAATGAACAAACCAAAATTTTAAAATGTATTATTGTTTCTTAAATAAAATGTGACATAGACACCTAAAATAAAAGAATGCGAAATGCAAAATTCTGTCACTCGACGTTGGGATACTACAAACCGCCAATTTATATCTAAAAAAAAGCAGACAAAAAGAAACGAAAATATATGTGAACTGTAATTAAAACGAGGTATACCCATTTAAATTCTCGTTCTTCACCAAAATTATTAAAAAAAACTTTCTTCCTCCAATTATTTTTTGATTTCGTCACAAAAAATGAAAAAATTTCAGCATTATATCGTTTTAGGATTGCAGCATTTCTGCTGGATGCATGTGAATGACTTTAATCAACGAAAGGATAATGCCGATTTGTAGGGTTTATGTTTTGGTCAATTTTTCTGCTATTTTGAAATAAATCCTTTTACATTCATTTTTTTTACACAATAGTCGCGAGCCTTGCAATGATGACGTCTATATTAGAAGTTACAGAAATAGCGACTATGTGTTTTTAGTCAGATGAAGACGGGTTTATATTTATTACAATGAGGAGTCTTCTTTATACGTTTATATGTTGTTTTTTTTCTTCTTCTTCTTCTGCTCATATATATAAATATATATTCGAAAATATTTATTACATTAGTCTCAATAATGTTCTTGAGGGGAAGAGAGAAACAAAGACAGAGAGAGACTCTAAATGAAAAAGATTGTGAGAGAAAGACAGAGTGTACATAACAGTGTGTATCACTCACGCATTTTTAGCAGCCACACACGTGTCTTCCAGACTGTTAACTTGCCACTTTTCAAAGTTCAAACGCCCCTCAGCTGAACATCAGCTTCTCTCCCTCTCTCTCTCTCTCTCTATATATATATATATATATATATTCTCAGTACCAATGAGTTCTAATTTCTTTTCTCTGTACATCCTCAATATATCATTTGAATGTTAGAATGAATGAGTTTTTGTCGAGTAAAAATTGGCCACAGAAGCAAAGAAATATACACATTTAGTATTGACATCCGTCTCCAGAAAAAAGATTCGGTTTTATATAAATCGAAATAAAATTAAAAGGATAATGAAAATAGACCGGATATATTTGATGAGAATACAGATTTTTAAAGTGCTATTCGAATTTTTCATAAAGTATTGTTAAGGGAGGATGAAAGAAATTACGGAAGAATAGTAAGTGATAGAATTATATAAATCTGATGAGAGAATGGTAAAAGAGATTAAGGGAAAAGAGGACACTGAGAGAGGAGCAAATTCACTAACAATGGTCTAAAAACACTGACTAACTTACTGACGATTACTTTACAAGTATTGGATATTTGCAGGGCTGAATTTTGTCTATATACTCCTGATTAGGCTCTCGTAAGAATCGGCGAGAAGTGACTGAAGAGAAGCGTTGTTAGTATTCTCTCTTGCGATAATCAAAGACAGAAATTTACAGAATTTTTATTCCAATCCACAGCTTCTCGTAATTATAAATGATTATGTGTTACCATCTTTCAACTTGACATACATATTTTCTTTATCAGTATTAAATTCTTTTATTAAGTTAATCACTGATATTCTTCTTTTTTTCCGGCTAGTAAAAATCTCGCCTTTAGCTTCGGTCACAGATTTCAAAATAGCACGGCCCACCGAAAATGAAAGAAACATTCACGCCTATTCTTCGGCGAGCACACAACAAATAACAAAATTCACTGAAAGATGTGATCGATAGACTGAACATTGATTTCATTAATTCAGTTTATCCTTGTAATCAATACCTGTAATGTAGCCGCAGTACTAATTAAATAGCGCGGTCCAACAAATGAACGTGTGGTGTCTTTAGGGAGGTTACAGTATCATGATGAATGTTCGTTATGGGCCCCCAAAAATGTGTGTTTCATTGACGGTGCAACGAACGAATGAATCTTCTGAGAGTGGATTTGGAAACACAAAGAACAGGTGACTCTTAATCTTTGGAACCTTTGCTTATATCACTGAGGCTTTGATCTCCACCAGCCATCTTTGCAGCGGAGTAGTCGATAGTTCGTTCGGTCCTTGTTTCTCTGAAAAGTAAGACGGTTCACGATTCCTTACTGGTCACGTTAAGGTAAATGACCAGAGCACAAGAGGATTTAGTTCATTTCTTTATTGCTGGTCCGTTGATAATCAAAATACGATTGACTGTAAAGAGAGAGAGGGGGGAGGTGGAGGAGTGGCTAACAGATTCTTCTCGGAGCTCTCCACTGAACTAATAAGTGTCCATCACAATCGACTTGACAGTCAAACGAAGACCATTGAAAGAGAAGGCCAGCACTGTGAGTGGGGAGGGACGTGACGTCACTATTGTGACTCTTTTCAGCTTTAGGAAACATGTTGATGTATTAGATTTTTCATCATGTTTAAAATTCTTCGTCTATTTTTTCTTTTAGATATTGAATCGATTTAGGATTTTACTCCAACTAGATTTAGCAGTGATTTTTTGTATTAAAAGATAAGTAAATTTAATTGAAACTTTAATGATTAAATTAATTTCATGTCCTTGTTATTCACAATACATCAAGACAAAGTTACGACAGATAAATCTATTGAAGCTGTTAAAAACTAAAAGAAAAAGAAAAAAAACACTTCGCAATAAAAAAAATAATTCTAACAATTTCTTTGAATTATTTTACTCGTAAAAATGTTTTTGTTTATTGTTTTAATTCTAAAAATGTATAAGCATTAAAAATGTTTCTCTCATAGCTTTCTAAAATTTATAAACTAAATTAAGTTAAATCCTTCTCTTTATTTTTCCAAGATTTGTAAGAAAAATACTTCATTTTGTAGATTTTTGCTTACTATTTTTTAAAGATTTTTATAAATCTTTAATAGGTTTGGTTTTTAAAATCTCTAGGTGTCTGAACTACATTTATGACCTGGGGATATAAGGAGTGAATCGTCAGCTTTTGATGAAAAAATAGGAGCCACAATTCCAGTCAAACCTCAAAAACATAGATTCATGATGGTGCTATCAAATTATCCATTCTATCATATTTCTTATATTTCTCTTCATCAACGACCTCTAGAGAGATTCTTGGAGAATTTGACTGGAAAACTCAGGAAGCATCGCGGTCGTTTTAAATATAGACAACTGCATTAATGAAATACTACAAACAGCTTCTATTAAGGAGTATAAGGAGGAATTTCTAAACAAACTCGGGATCCAAACTCCTTAATTCCGCAAAAATCAAATAGAAACAATTGAAGAAATTATCTTGAAAAACTTATGCAATACCCTAAGGAGAACTATAAACTCGAACCAAAGGAAAAAACACAAAAATTCCGATAAAATAATTCCAATAAATGCATAATAAAATTGTGATTTTATTCAATTTGACATGTAAAAAAGTAATTATATCTCTAAAGAGCTACTTAATAAAATATTAAACTAAGTTCAACAATTTATCGAAAATGACGATGAAAAATTAAACATAATAAAACATTGTCAAATGTCTTTCCTATTTCTGCCAAAAAAAAAATACCAATAATGTTTGATATTGATATACAGAGATTGTGAGGTGCTGAAACCGGCAAAATTGTATTTTTTTACTGTTAAAAATAGCCGACGAATTCGGTAAAGAATATATCGGACTTTGTTGAGATGACGAGTTACTATGTTTAAGAAATTATAGTTATCGAAAAGTGGATTGTTCAAGAAAACAATTGATAAAAACATTCAAAAATATTCTTAAATTTGATTGTGGCATTTTATTCAAAACCTTCATTTTCTAGACCTCACATACGATTTGGAAGCTTATGGAAGCTTTACAGAAAACCTAAAAAACAACCGCTATACATTAATACAAAATCTGATCAGCCACCTACCATTACAACACATATTTACAAGTTTAGCAACAAATTCTTGCAGTATTAATGTTTTCAACAAAACTTAAATGGAATATAAAACAGCTATGAAACATAACGGGATATACACCAAATTTAATGACATGGAAAACGACAATAACAAACACAGGAAGTATAGAAACATAATCTGGTTTTAAACCTACCATCCTATAGCAAAACTGTTAGAAAAAATGCGCGGAGAATATTTTCCAATGATACGATAAAATTTTGGAAAAATCTACTGCACTAAACAAACTGTTAAAAAACAATTTCAAAATTAGTCATTTTTGCATGAACAATATAAAAAAAAAATTATTATATTATAATTTTAAAATATTAAATGGAAAAAAAGCTAAAATAATAAATGCAACTGCAGGGATAAAACTAGATGCCCTTTGAAAGATTTTTATGAATGTGACAAATAAGACCATTGTCAAAAAGGAAAAGTAAATAATAATAACACAAGGTTATACATCGGTGTCACTGAAATAAATTGGAAAATTAGTGGTATATCCATAAACTCAGCTTTACCAACAGAAAATTCACCAACAAAACTAAGATATTCAAACATATATGACCAATAAAAGAGGAAACTGGGAAATCTCCCTTAATAAAATGAGATATGAAAAAAAAAGCCCAAGCTTAGAAAAGAGGTGACTATAGCTTCAGATTGTATTTTGAATAAATATCATAGATTCTTGTACATACCGAAAAAAAATTGCAGAACCAAACTCAAGTCATGTTAATATTCTTCAGTGTCATTTAACCCCTGACTAATTCCATATCTATTCTCCTTTATTTGGAGTGCTCTAATTATATATATATATATATATATATATATTTCTCATGTGTCACATCTTACCACGTAACCATACCATATTCAATAAATACGTTCGATTGGCCACTTTTCTCACATTTCTGTCGGATGATTGTGAACAATCAAGCAACGGACTTCTAATGTTCATGATAGCATGTTTGTAGGTTTTATACCTGCTCTACCATACTAGCATCGAGCACATTTTTTATGCAAAAACCTTTTTATTTGCATATCATTTATCATATATATATATATATATATATATATATATATATATATATAACCGGCTCAGGTTTGCTGGATTCACGTTTAAATAGGTACTAGTTTTCGTAGCGTAGAAAGTTTATCTGCCTTTAAAAACCTCATTCAAAATTCTGCGTTCATTCACCCTAGCATCAAATGCACAACTATCTCTCCAACCCGATTACTTTCGTGACTGAAACTGTTTTTACCAAGACATAAATGAACCATGAATTATGCTTCGGCGTTTAACATACTTATTCTAGCGGTCTGAACATCTTTTTTATTATTATGGTGTGGAGCTGCATTTGAACACACCTCACAATATTTCTGTACTGCACTCGCACAGTCTTGTGTTTCAGCAAAAACAGATTTTTCTTTGGCTTTGTTTTGTTTTGTTTCGTTTTTCGTTTATTTTCAAATTGCCACTTACTCCTCTTGCTCTTGTCTAAATGTATAGAGAGCATCTTTTACGTGTCCAAAACAGTATTTACTAAAAAAATGATCACTAAATGAGAATTTAGTTTTCTTTAAAACAGTTCTCTTGGCATTCAACATACTTATTCCAGCTAGTTTTCCATTGGTCAAAGCACCTCTGAAACGTTTCTTTTTATGTGAAGCTTAGGATAAACAAAATTTTGCAAGTTCAAAATCTTTCCTACACACCAGACCTAGCTCTTAAACTGAAAATTCATCCCAAGAATAAAATTTGAGGTGGTGGAGAACATGAAAAGAAATCCTTTAGGAAAGATTTTGAACTTGCAAAATTTTGTGTTTCGGCGAAAAGCCTTTATATTCCAAAAATATTAAACCTGGCATTGCTTTACAGGAGTAAATTTTAAAGCTAAAAATTGCTTCTGGTACGTCTCATTATGTTTGCTTTTTAACTCGGTCATTGCCATTATGACTATTGGCATGAAAAATGAAATCAACGAACTAAGTTCAAATTCAGACCGATTCTTTTTGTGTTTACTTCACACATGGAAATGGCATTAATCAATATATTCTGCCTCCAGGCGTTGACAAAATATTATAGAAGACTGGGTAGACAGCCTGTCTATGGAAAGGAAAAGTAAGAATTCAAAATCAGGTGGGTGTCCAACAAGCAACTCTCCCCTTAAAAACTTACTATTAAAACGTTAACGCCATCGTATAAAACTAAATAGCATCCAGTGGTGAGGCTTCATTTCTGGAGACCTGGGGAGTATGGAGTATCCCTTGACTGCCATTACCGTTTGGTACTCTCTGTCCCGGAGTGGTAATGCCTATTAGGGCCACATCTATTGTCAAATAGATATATCTAAAAATTATTCGTATTAGGAATACTTAATACCATAAAACTGCGTGCAAATTATTTCAACTTGATTGTTTATTAAGAATTATTTACTCATTAGAGTTTTTTACATCAGTTTTAGCTGATGGTCTTTCACTGGAGTTTGAGTGACAGCAAATCTCCTCAAGTCTCCAGGACTCTTCTCAGTATTCTAGCTGTTTTCAATAATGCTGTAGTTTGGATGGTCTCCACTCGTCCTCCAACTTCCAAGTCCTCGAGTCCCTTTTATAATCCTTTAGTTACTGTACCGAAAGCATCAATCACAATTGGTAGGATTGTCACCTTCATGTTCCATAGTTTTTTTCAATTCCCTAGCAAAGTCAAGGTACTTATCCTTCTTTTCACATTCTTTCAGTTTTATTCCGTGGTCAGCCGGGACCGCAAAGTCGACAATTTTGTAAATTTTCATTTTTTTTTTTTTTTTTTTTTTTTGCTGATTATTATAAAGTTTGGACTTCTGGCCGAGATTAGGTAATCCATCTGTATGTCAAAGTCCTGTAGGAGTTTATGTGTGTCATTCTCTAGGACAGATGCTGGGTTGTGCATATACCATTTGTTCGTATGGTCAAATTTGAATTTCTTGCACATCTCCTAGTGGATTACCTTGCCTACCTAGTCGTATCTAGTCTTACACTCTTTCTGTGCTAATTTGCTGCATTCGCTTATGATAGTTATGATGGTTTCGTATCTGTCACCACATAGCCTACATTTGCTATTTTGTTGCGTCTTATCTAGTCTCGCTTTGGTATGATTGGTTCTTATGGCGTTGTTTAGTGCTGCTATTAGGAGAGATTCTGTTTCTCCCTTAAAGTTTCCTTTTCTTTGCTAGGTCCAGGTTTTCTCGTGAGAGATATTGTTTATTAGTCGTTTAAAACCCCACATAGAGTTGTTTTTCTTCCCATTTTTGTTTCATAGTTATTGTCATTCTATTGGCTATCGTGTTGTCAGTATCGTCTCAGATGGATGTAATCATTCCTCCTTCGTGTTTTTCTATGTAGGCTTTGAGTCGTTGTATCGATACGTCAACGCTGTTTTCAATGCTGGCAAGTCCGCTTCCTCCCTCTTTTTTCATACATATAGTCTGTCAACGTCATCTCTGGGATGTAATGCCTTATGCATGGTCATTAGTTTTCTTGTCCTTTGGTCCATTTGTTTAAGTTCTTCTCTGGTCCACTTCAAAAAGGGTCCCGAATATCTAACGAAGTGTACAGCCCAGGTATTTATTCCTTTGATAGGGTTTCTACAAGACAGTTTTGTCTCGAGTAGTTTTCCAGTTCTCCTAAGATATTCTTTTTGAAATTTTCCTTTCATTTCCACTTGCTTGATGGTATCTGCCTCCAAGATGCCCAAATATTTGTAGGTTTCGTTTTCTGCGAGTGTTCTAATCTTGTCTTGATTTGGTAGTTTCATTTCTATGTCCTGACTGTATATTCTAACTGCGTGTATTAGAGTTTCCAGCTCTTTTTCATTTTTGGCAAATAGTTTGATGTCATCTATGTACATTAGGTGATTGATCTTTTCTTGCGATCTACTGAGCTAGTATCCGGCTGTGCATTTTCTGAGTATGTGGTCAAGTGGCATCATGGCAATTATGAATAGTAACGATGATAGTGCATCTCCTTGAAAAATACCTTTTTGGATCTTTGCTTCAGTTAAACTTCTTCCTCTTGCTTTCAATTCCACTCTCCAGGTTTTCATGGTTTTCTCAATAAAGTTTCTGACTTTATCTGATATTTTGTACATTTTGCGGAACCATATCATATGCCTTTTTGTAATCAATCCAGGCCAAAGCTAGTTCTTTTCCCGTCAGATCCTGCTCTCGTTTAGGATCTGATCTATGTAAAGTAACTCTGCTGTTCCTCTGGATCCTTTGCAGTATTCTTTCTGTTCCTCAGGGAACAATGCGTGGCTTGTTAACGAGTGGTAAATCTCTTCCATTATTTGTACTGTTAATATTTTCCACATCATCGGTAGTCAAGTTATGGGTCTGTAGTTGTTTGGGGCGGTTTCTTTGCTTCAATCCCTTTGGATCAATGTGGTCCTTCCTTTGATCATCCATTTGGGTACCTGTGCTCTTTGTAGGCATCTGTTCATTTCTAGTGCTAGTCTGTCCTGAATGGAGGTGAGTTTCTTGAACCAGAAATAATGTATTCCACTTGGCCTGGCGTTTTCCAGTTTGATATTTTTTAGTGTCATTTTCAGTAAATCGATGTGTATTTCCACTTTCGGGCCTTCTTCGAGCCCTTCTAATTCTCTTGTCATATTGTTAATCCATTAAGCCTTTTCGTTATGGTTTTTGTTTTTGTTTTTTTGTTTTTTTGCCATGTTTTAGTCCAAAATCGTTCGGTTTCTTTTGCATCCGGTTGTTGGTATATTTTCGTGTCATATCCTCCCAATTGTTGATAGAAATTTCTTTCGCTATTTTGGAATGTCCTGTTTTGTCTGTATTGTTTTTACCCTTAGTCGATATCTCTTTAATCTTTCTTCTTTCACCAGTACTTTCTCGTTTATTACCTCAAGTTGTATTGTTATTTTTTCTTGTGTTGCCTTTTCCTTTTCGTTCCCACGTATTCCAGCGTGTTTCCTTTGTTTTATCATTTTGGCCTGTTTTCGTAAATTTTTTTGTCTACGTTTCCAGTCGAATTTCCCATCCTGGTTTTGATTTTTCTTCGTGCTTTTTTAGGGGATCCCAATTTTCTCATAAACTAATTTCGCTCCTGCATAGATAAGTTCATTTAATTCAGTTATATTATTAGTTGATATATAAAGGTAGTACTTAATTTGTTTTATTAAGAATTATTATTATTATCATTATTTACTAAGAATTATTGTTTTTAGTTACAGAGAATATGCCGACTAATCAAGACACCCCCAGCCAAAAAATTGAGGGTGTCCCGGATATAAAATTAGACTACATCTTCTAATCTAGGGAATGTTGAGTATCGCTCTATTACTATTACTCATTGGTCTACTCTGATCCAAGATGATAGAACGATCTATGAGTCAAATATATTCGTATTGGAGAGAAATGTTTGAAACGATGTGAGCAAACAAATTATTATTCTCAAACTGGAATAGTTATTTGAAAACAAACCAATAGAGTGAGGTTGCAGCCCTATAGCTGAGTCGACCCTTAGTGAGGTTGCAGCCCTATAGCTGAGTCGACCCTTAGTGAGGTTGCAGCCCTATAGCTGAGTCGACACTTAGTGAGGTTGCAGTCCTATGACAAGGGAGAAGACGTGAATTCATGGCTTTTCCTCGGGCATTAATGCAATATACTCAGCTGGAATTTGAACACAGCTCACCTATTAGATTTTCGTTTCCAATAAATGTCGCGACACTTGTACTTCTATCAGTAATAGGATTGATTGATTGATTTTAACATTTCAAACCGTCTGGGGTTATTCTATCCCTAGAGGTTAGGGAATCACTTACGTTGTTCTTACATTTATATTTGCATTTTTGTGTTGTTGTTTCTTAAGAGATTTTTTCACATAGTTATATGATATCAAATATTCTTATTTAGTACAAATAATTTGCACAGAGTTCCATGACACACATATATATCAAGTCGCTAGCATGATCGTATGGTAAGATTTATGTGTATGTATGTGTACATGTATGTATATATCTGTGTGGAGTTGGACATGTCTATGCGGGAGTGGACGTGCCTAATTGTGTGCGTTGATGCGTACGGGGGATGATATCGAGAAAATGGATGCTGATCAAACGTTGAGAAAGGTTGAACTGCGAGAATATGAAGCGAAAGTTAGTTGAACTTTGTGCAACTTTGATTCGTATCTACAAAACTGCAACAATGTGGAGCCAACAACACGATGTAGAAAGGTGTACAGAGCCAGACGATTAAGTCAGTTCAATAGTTTCAAGAATTCTGATCGATTACTAATAATTACATAATTTTACTTGGTATAATGATAATCCTTAGTAGACAATATAAAACAAAGTATCTATTTTAATATAAATAATTAACAGTTATATGGTATCAGCTACTCCTATCAAATACAAATAGTTTTTGAACAGATCTATTTCACCCAGAAATAGGACTCTAATTGAGTAGTCTGGGAGTAATCTCAATGAAAGAGTACTCAACAGTCCCCAGATCTTCACAACTAGAGTCACACCATCAAATATAGTTTAGGGTCATACCCAGAAA
The DNA here is from genome assembly GCA_963585895.1 of Sepioteuthis lessoniana. Classification (NCBI taxonomy): domain Eukaryota; kingdom Metazoa; phylum Mollusca; class Cephalopoda; order Myopsida; family Loliginidae; genus Sepioteuthis; species Sepioteuthis lessoniana. The sequence goes on along the minus strand of OY757937.1, from coordinate 19,249,013 downwards.
ACACCATGTGGGCGAAGGGTCATACTTGTCAGAGTAATCCATGAGTAATAGTAGAAGTAATATAGTTTGATGCTAATGTCTCTTTTTGAGATCTCTGTGGTTGCGTATTTTTATGAACACTGAGTTATGCCTATACATCAAGGGGAGAAATGAGAGTTCCAATGTGTATCCGGGTGTGTGCATACCGGTGTGCATACCTAATGTGCTGCTCATCATGTGTGTCATCATGTCTCATTGCGTTTGTGTCAAATGTCCATAAGTATTTGTGTGTCTATGCATCTCCTCATTTGCTTATGTGTGTCTACGTGTGTCCTTGGACTTTTATATCATGTCAGATTTTGAGTACATTTCCGTATTTCCATGAACATGTTTCTTCATGTATGTATTTCTGAGCATCTGGGCATATTCTTTTGTATGCAAGTTTGGGTGCGTGTGTGTATGTTCGCGGGCGTTCCTGTGCATGCTTTTATATTAAATGTGGGTGTTTGCAAATGTCATTATGTAATTATATATCAGTATTTATGTATGCGTGTGTGTGCGCACGCGCGTATGTGTGTGTGTGTGTGTGTGTGTGTATAAAATATCCTGTAGTTTCATGTCACATCCAATCGTGTCGTGAAATTCCTTGACATTTTCACGTTCACAAAAGAAAAAGACAGAATCAGTCGGAATCTCCAAGGCTGCATTTTCTCTAAGAACACTAGACAAAAGATTATTCTTGTAATGAACGCCTGGGTGTGAACATCTTCGCGGATATTGCATATTTTGCAAGTGTACAAAAGTATCTTCTTGTTTGTCTAAATTTCTGAGATGAAGCTTGATAAGTTTTATCATTAAGAGTATTCGAACTATTTTCTTCTTCTATATTGTTATATTCACTACGGTTCAGCCGATGCATCCTTCGACCTCCTTCAGATGTTTTCACTTGGAACTTCGAACCGAGCCCTTTATCTAATCCATGCGGGTATATTTTTCTAATTCCGTTAAACATACCCGAGGTACAAGTGTTAAGCTCTAATAAGTATTTTTTGTCGTTTACCTGCTGGACATATAGCGCAACGGATATTTATTTAATCCTGAGGGGTAGAACAATATACGTTTGAAATGAACGTGGTGACCTGAGTTCAAATTTTGGACGAGGTTTTTGCGTTTCACTTCGCACTAATACCCTTCAACAAGACTTGAATCTCTACCCCACCCAGTTATGAGTGAATTGTCGGGCAATCTGAGTTATTTATCCTTGGCAAGGCAATTAGTGAAGGAGAAAAAAAAACTCTGAATTCAAACCATCTTTACTCCACTTAGAGATTGACCTTGCGTCGTGCCCTGCTCGTAGCGGAGGGGTTGGGTAAATGCATACACACCTCCTAGACTTGAATCAGTACCAATTTAAAACAAATATGAAGCCAGTTTTGATATTATTGCATCATCATCAATTTTTAGAGAAACACAGAAATATGCAAGTGCACAAGTTCGTCTTTGTCTTGTTCCAAAAACTGTAAAGTCATCTTGAGGGTAAGACTTAAGACATTAAAAAATACGATCGCCCAGCCTCACACCATATCAAAAAAGGAATTTCAAAGATGTTTATTATAAATAATAATTTGTTAATCGCACAAGAAATCATGAACTTTATTTCGATTATTTCAATGGCAAACAAAAATCTACGCTCCACGATTATTGCTGTGCTTTATAAATACAAAGCTCTTAATAATGTAGATTTTTATCTAATTCTATCTTATAATATGTGATTATTTGAGAAGAATAACTTCATTTTAAATATCCTTTATATATATATATATATATATATATATATATATATATATATATATAGAAGAAGAAGAAGAAATGCAATTAAGAAAAGTTTGCATAAAAAGTATTCGATGCTATTATGACAGAGTTGATAGAAAACCTAAAAATATTCTTATTAGAATCCTGTTTGGTGTGCTCAGTCATCAGACAAAATGGTGGCTAATCAACCGTATTTATAGTATGGTGTATAGTCACATGATAAGATGTAAGTCCACATGACATAAGCATGAGGATATATATATATATATATATATATATATATATATATATATGTGTGTGTGTGTGTGTGTGTGTGTGTGTGTGTGTGGACTCATTTAAGTGGGTTTGATTAAATAATAGAGACATATTGATATGATTTTATTAGGATCCTTTCAAATTTCCTGACAAGTGTTTTGATTTTAGGTTGGAGTTGAATTTACCGAAATTTTACCGAGCGCTTTCGGACCTTTCATAGGCCATCATCTGGAGGGGGACAAACGTAGGTTGTTTATTTTTCCTTTATTTTTGTAAATTCATCTTTTTACAAGACTACACCGATACTTTCTGGTGATCTGCAGGATCATATATTCTAAAATTTGTGTACTTGGGTAGCACTGCCTTATTTAAGCAGGTTTGATTAAATAATAAAGTCATGTTGTCTATAGGATTCTTTCAAGTTTCCTGACAAGTGCTTTGATTTTAGGTTGAAGTTATATATATATATATATATATATAAGTGATTCCAAATAAAGGAGAATAACTATGGAATTAGTCAAGTGGTAAATGAAAAAATAGAAATTTATTAACATAAGTAAACTTAGATATCAATTCGCTTTTTTTGTTCCGCAATCTGTTGTCAGCATGTTTTAGGATGCATACATTTTTCTTCCCGACATACAGTTATTGTCACCTCTTTTATCTTCCTTTATAAGCTTATGCTTGTTTCACATCTCATTTTATTATGAGAGATTTTCCTGTTTCCTTTTTTATTTGCGATGTGTTTGGATAGCGTTGTCATTTTTTCTGTTGGTAATAGCTGAGATTATGCTTATTCCATATATTTTTTCAATTCAGTTCACATTCTATTCACCAACTGAAGGCGATTTTAACGGAGATCCAAACATTAGTTTACGGTACCAATGGATAATGCGCAATTATGTAACTCATTTTATGCAAAACGTTACCAAAAAAGAAAGAAAATCCAGAAACATGTAACCAATAACTTTCTGTCTGGTTTAAATATGTTATTAAACAATTAGTGCTGGGTTGAAAATACTCTACTTTTTGTCAATAGCTGGGAGTGAGAGAAAACATGGATTCATGTCTTTCCCGAGAGCATTAAGACCAAGTGAAACATAAACAGTCACGTCAAGGTGTTAAAGTCATTTTCTATAACGATAATCGTTTTGGGCACCAGAATCTCCGGAAAAAAAATCAACGATATCAAATCAAAAATAACATACTTGGATTTATGTATTAAAAATCATAAAACTCTGAATTCTGAGTTGTCAATAATAATAAAGTTGTATATTCATAATAATAATAATAATAATAATAATAATAATAAACCTCGTTCTGATTTACGGTCAGTCTCGCATAACAAAATATCACGATACATTGTATAACTATCATTAAAATGTGTCTCTTTATTTTGTATACGTTAATTCTAACCCGCGTGATTTTTTCCACTTTATTGTTTGACCACAATCCCGAGATAGAGAGACGTGCATTCTCCAAAAATCAATATCGCAATATTATTTCCCGGGAAATCAGAAGTTGCCGGGAAACTGGTAATGACGTCACGCCGGACTCAAAAGAACTCAATCCTTTGCGATAGACACGTGTTAGATTAGAACAGTACAATCTGACGCCTGCACAGGCCAGATCAAATCATTGAGGGATAAAAAATGATAAAAAATCAGAGATTTTTTAAATACAGACACACACAAACATATGTGTGTGTGTGTGTGTGTGTGTGTGTTGTGAAATAAACTATATTAAAACGTTTTTGAGGGGTTCATAATTCAGAAAAGTGCTCAAATACTGGCCAGTTGAGTAATATAGAACCTAAAAGGAATAAACGCCTACTCACCTCCTCATGACAGTCTCATTACAATTAGTTTCATTTATTTTTACATGTGTGTGCGTGTGCGTCTGTCTGTCTTTCTCTCTCTATATATATATATATATATATATATAACCCACTATTTCTAAAATAGCTAAGAGATTATACTGACACACAGTCAAGTTAAAATGATAACACCGTTTCCTGGTAGATCCCCTGAGTTAAGCAACGATGAATCTGTTCAGTACCTAGATTGGTGATTAGTTATTAACAGCAGGTACAATAAGTAACCTGATGCATGTGTGCCAGACAAAGCAAAATTTAGTAAATAACAACTATGCAAACTTATGATCAAATCACAACAAAAGCACCAGTTCCTATAAGTCTACTCAAGTTAAGCAGCGATGAGTCAATTCAATATTTAGATGGGTAACAGCAGATGCCCTTAAGCAAGCAGAGGCCTGTGTGCCAGACTAAGCAAAGCTTACCAAATAACAATGAGATTAATTTTGGACGAGGAGAGATTCAAATTATTATTCCTTGGATTGGATATTGCCTGTTAAGAGACTTATATTTACACCGTTATTTATCATCTAGTTGATGTACCCGTCTACGTCACGTAAGAGAGGTCAAATTTGGTCATAATGAGAGTAAAACTGTTCCTTAACAATGACGGTGACTTAGTTAATGTTGTTTCCCTCAGTGTCAAGTTTCACTAGCAATGAACGAGAACCTTTATGCTGTGCTTGTAAAAATGCGTATCAGCTGAGGTGATCAGTTTTTCACAACAACGACGACAGCATCATTATCAGAAAAATGTTTTCAATTTCGAACTTGACAGAATTTTGATCAAACAACTGGAATAGACAGGTGCATATTATTATTATCATCCTTTTACTTCTTTGATAGTTTTTAACATCAACGTTAGCTGATAGTTTCTCACTGTCGTTTAAGCGAAAGCAAGTCTCCTCAAGTCTCCAGGACTCTTCTCAGTATTCTTGCCTATATTAACAATGATGTAGTCTGAATGGTTTCACCTCGTCCTCTTATTTCCAAGTCTTCCAATCCCTTTACCAATCCTTTGGTGACTGTACCGAGCGCACCAATTACAATTGGTATCACCGCCACCTTCATGTTCCATAGTTTGTTTGTTTTTGTTTTTTTTCGTTCTCTAGCAAAATCTTGGTATTTATCTTTCTTTTCGCTTTCTTTCAATTTTATTCTGTGGTCTCCCCTGATAGCAAAATTCACTTTTCAGCAAGTTCTCTCTTTTTTTTCTTTTTTTTTCTTTTTTTACTATCACTAGGCCTGATCGTCAGGCCGAGATTAGACAATCTGTTTGTATCTCTAAATCCCAGAGAAGTTTGTGCGTTTCGTTCTCCAGGGCAGATTCACGGTTGTTCAAATACCATTTGTTCGTATGGTCAAATTTAAACTTCTTACACAATTCCCAGTGGATCACCTTTCCTATCCGATCGTGTCTAGTCTCATATTATTATTATTATTATTTACTCCTTGCTAGGTTTTTACTTCTGCGTTAGCTGACGGGTTTGAGAAACATCAAATCTCCTTCGGTCTCCAGGACTCTTCTCACTATTCTGGCCGTTCTCAACAATCCTGTTGTCTGGATGGTCTCGATTCTTCCTCTGATCTCCAGTTCCTTCTGTCTCCTTTCCAAGCCTTTGGGGACTTCAATTGGTACCTCTGTCACCCTCATGTTCCATTACTTTTTAGTTCTCTTGTAAAGTCCAAATATTTGTCTGTCTTTTCGCTTTCTTTTATATTCACCTAGACGACAAAATCTACTAGACGACAAGTTCTTTTCTCTTGTTTATTAGCACAAGGTCTGGTTTCTGGCTGGAATTAGGTGATCTGTTTTGATCTCAAAATTATTGTTATTTCTTGTGAGTTTCCACACCGGGGTTTGCTGATGATCTTTCTTTAGCGTCTGAGTTACAGCAAGTTCCCTCAAGTTTCCATTACTCTTTTCAGTATTCTAGCCGTTCTTAACAATACTGTGGCTTGGATGGTCTCGATTCGTGCTCCCATTTCCAATTCTTCCAGGCCTCTTTCTAGACCTTTGGTGACCGTTACCAAGCGTGCCAATCACGACTGCTATCACTGTTACTCTCATCATTCCACAGCTTTTTTAGTTCTATGGCAAGGTTCAAGTACTTGTCTAACTTTTCGTTTTCTTTGATTTTCACTCTGTGGTTCACGGGGACAGCAAAATCTGCAGAGGTTTTTCTGGGGTTTTTTTTTGGGTTTTTTTTTTTTTTTGTTAATTATCACTTGGCCTGGTCTACTGGACAAGATTAGGTGATCCGTTTGTTTCTCAGAATCCCAGAGAATCTTATGCGATTCGTTCTCTAGGACGGATTCTAGTTTGTGCAAATACCATTTGGCTGTATGATCAAATTTCATTTCTTGCACAATTCCCAGTGGATCACTTTCCCCACTAAGTCGTGTCTATTCTTATATTCTTTTGTGCTAGTTTCCAACAAGTCATCGATATATAGTAAGTCATTTCTCTTGCGGTATCCTTTCAATTCTTCTGGAAATAGTCCACGGGATTCAAACAAGTAATAGATTTCTTCTTTAATCTGTGCGTTAGGATTTGACATAATTGGTAACACATAATTGCTGGGGATGTTTCTTTTTTAGGGGTTTTTCTAGATCAGGGAAGTTTTCCCCTTTGTCATCCATTCGGTTGGCCTGGTATTTTCCAATTTTGTACTTTCTTGAGAATCCCCCTTAGCAAATCCATGTGTATATCTGCTTCCGGGCCTTCTTCGAGTCCTTGTCATTCTTTTTTCATGTTATTAATCCATTTGGTATTTCTGTTATGTTCTTTCTGTTCTCATATTTTACTCAAAAATTGTTTTTTTCTATGCATCCAGTTGTTGGTTTGTCATCGTGCATTCTCCATTGACTTGTTGGTAAAATTTCCTTACGTTATTTTAGAATGTCCTATTTTGCATGTATTGTTTGACCCTGTCTCGGTATCTTTTAAATTTCCCTTCTTTCTCCAATATTTTTTATCTTTTTCTTCTAGTTGTATCGTAAAACTTTTCAACTGTTGTCTATTTTCTACTGTATTTTTCTTTCCTTGGTACGTTCGATTGTTCTTGCCGTCCCTTTATTTGTCCTTTTAACCTCATTTCCCATTCATTTTTTTTAATTTATAGCCGGGTTCCTCAGGGTCATACCATTTTTATGACTGACTATTTTTGCTCCTGCGTAAATTAGATGGTTTAGTTCGGTGATATTGTCCGTTGGTATATTTTTAAATAATTTTTTGCCTTATAAGTTCTACTTTGACTTTTTTTGTCTTGATTCCTTAGGAACGGTAATGTTTCGATTTTTTTTCATTAGATCACAATCGTAGCTTTTATCTTGTACTAATATTGATGTGAAGGAACTAGGTTCTGTGATATTTTAGTTTTCAATAGTTTATGTTTCAGTTAGTGTAATAGTCTCTTTTTGAGTATATTCTTCACAACTTACTCGTCTACTTATTTCTAGTATCTCAAGGTCAAAAAACAACATCGCTTAATCGGTAAATCTTTTGCTTATTGTACTAAATTTACTAAATTCCCATCCTCTTCCGATATCATCTTTGCATTGTGACATTGCGTTAATAAATATCCCAGGACGAGAGTCCATTTTATGCGCATGTGACGTCGAGGGCAGTCTGGCACTTGACCCTCCGCAAAATAAGTCCCAGTCAAGACTCCTATTTCGGACATATGGTAAACCGGCAAATAATGTGGAGGTTAATTTGGGGGTAGACTGATCTCAGACGCTGGTAAAGGGGTGCCAATTCACTTTCACATACCCCACCAAGTCCATTGTCTTCCTACCCCCTCAGATAGCGGAAAAACGGACTTCGAGGTTAGAAAATATCAACTGCAGCCAAATTTCCAAAATCCTCTTGTAATGTTTTAAGGAGGCAATAAGACGTTTAGCGAGAATTAATGAAAGCGATACGACGCTGAAACAGATGCATGCAAAAGAACACGAATCGATAGAGGAAATAACACAACCAAAAGATTTCAACTCAAAGGTGCATTTAAAATACAACAAAACAACCAAACAAATAATGATAAGAAATAAGAAAAAGGAACTGTTTTTTTTTTAAACAGTTCCTTTTTCATTTCTCTTTTCTTTTTAAAATACCGGCAATATTAAGCCAACAGGAAGTATCAAACATAAATGTCTCTCAACAGTCCTTTTCTTCTTTCTCTTTTTTCTTCCTTTCTTTTTCTTTTACTTGAGAAAATGTCTAAGTCGCCGGACTGAAGCATGTAACAAAGCTTATTCCCTAATTTACAATTGATGAAACAGAATCTTTTCGGTTTCTCTCTTTCTTTTTTGAGTACATGTAACTTTCCAATGTTTAGGAATTTGTAGAAAAAAAACAGTTTAATTTGTACTTATCTTTGACGAGTTTCAATGTTCAGATTCCTTTCTTTCTTTTTTACGGGTGAGGGACCTTCCGGAGTCGGCTGAGATCAGCGTGTTTCTCTGCTGACTTCTGTCCAAAAAAAAATGAAGATTCTTTTCCGAATTTCTCTAGCGGAAAATGGCATTTTGGCGCCAAGGGTCTGTGGACCAATCATTCGACTTTTCCTACTTCCACTCTCCCGTCAGGTCACGATACTCGAGTGACCTGGATTCCTTTCATTGTTCAACAAACTACAGGTCACAGAGTGCGGGTAGCTGACCTTTTTATATACAATTTTGACGGTTGATTCCAAATACAGAAGGGAAAGGGAACTGACCTCCCCTTCCTTCTCTCTGTAGCATACCACGTCACAGTATATGATTGCTTTTAAAATAGCAGTAAAGTACAGTTTTCTTTTATTCTCTTGTATAATTTCTCTTAGATTTATTGTTGCATTAGTCTTTGTGTACATGAAGTTGGAACTGCCAAAATTCTGAGCATATGTTGGCTATGAAGAGAGCACCTGCCAATCATGATACTCAGATTTGTCACCTGAGTCCCATATTGATTTAGATTTAAATTTGTATTTGACATTTTTCATGAGTAGTATATTGTGGCTATACCATATCCAGGGGTTGATTATTATCTGTGCTTCTGTCACAGTTGTAACCTGGTATTTTTGCAAGGAAATAGAACATTCAGCAACCACAAAAAAAAATAGAATGTGAAAGTTTTAACTTGGTATAAGTCCATGTGTTCCTTTTATTCTACTCAGATTTTGTGGGTTGTTCTTACATTCTTTCTTTTTTTTTTTTTTTTTTTTTTTGTGATGCTGTTATATTTTTACAGCTACCATTATTTAAACAGTTTTTCTATTAGACTTTTTCAACTGAAAGTTTAACAACTATGCGTCGCTTTAGTTTTTAACTTATCTATATTTTTATGTACTGAGTTTGATTAATTTTCGATACAATCCGACAATATTAAAAGACTGGAGCAGAACAGTTAATTTTTAGTTTTTATTTTTTGGTTTTAAGTTTGTTTTTAAAGACTACTTCCAAATTTAAGTAAAATTCCTAATAACTTTCATGACCGTACAAAAAATTCTCACAGCTAATTCATTGATAATATTTTTATTATCATTATTATTTTTATTTCTATTTTTATTATTATGGTTATACTTTTTACGAAATTTTCACTCTGGTGGTTTTCTCTAAAGATTGAGAGATAATAAGTACCCTTAGCTCTCCAGGAGTTTTCTAAATATTTTTGTGATTCTCAGTAGTGCTCTATGTCTGGACAGTTTTAATTCTTCCTCTGATCTCCTGTTTCCCCTGTCTCTTTATCAGGTTCTTTAAGGTTGTTTCAAGGGTTCTAACTATGATTAATGTCACTCTCGCCATGTTTCCTAATTTTTTCAGTTCTCTGCCAATGTCCAGGTATTTATCCAATTGTTCATTTCCTTTTATTTTCATTCACTGGTCTGCTGGACAATTCCTTCTGATCATTTTCTCACATTGTTAGACCTTTTCCTTGTCTGATAAATTGATACATTATTACGTAGTTTACAGTTTCCTAGTATTCCGATTTTTTCACGCCAATAGTAATTGGCAGTTTTCGCTGGGATCTAAGTTCCACAGGACTCTTCCAAGTATTCTTACCAATCTCTACTCAATTCCTACGGTATCATCTACTGGTTTTTAAAATTTGTTCCAGTTGATAATATTGTCACCTTCATGTTCCACAACATTTTTATTTCTCTAGCAAGGTCTAGATATTTATCTAGCTTTTCGCTTTCCTTTATGTTGACGATGTTTTGCTGTGACTGTAAAATCCACTATTTGATACGTTTGTTTCTTTTTGTTAACTACAACTAGATCTGGTCTTCTAGCAAGAATTAATTGATCTATTTTTATCTCAGAGAATTTTGTGAGGTAAGATTCTACTTTGTGTATATACCATTTTCTGGTAGGATCAAATTTAGGCGTTTGTACAGTTCCCAGTGGATCACTTTCCCACCCAATTATGTCAGCTCTTGAATCCTTAAGGACAATTTGCTGCCTTCGCTTATTATGTACTTTACTGTTCCTCCCTCCCTCCATATTGTCTACATTTGCTATTCTCTTTGATCTTATATCATCATCATCATCATCATGCCGGGTGTGTCCTCGTGGCGTAATGGTTAAAGCGATGGAATGCGGAATCGTAGTACGCGAGTTCGTACTCTAGTCACGCTATTACGTTCACTTTCGGGTAAATACCCTTGGGAAAGGTATGAACCCCCTTATCCTCCCAGCTATTGGTTAAATAGCACCACTACTGTTCTTCTATGAGAATGGCTGTGGCATTAAATAACCTAAAAATAGTTGATATGCCATTAAACAAAGAAACCAAACCAAACCAAACCATCATCATGTCGTGCCGCCAGCACGGATATCCCTGACCATCTCTCGCCACTTCTCCCTATCATTCACCGCCTCCGGCAGGTCTTCAGGGTTACATCCTGTGTCCCCACATAGCTGCTGTATGTAAGTTCGGGCTGGTCGTCCTGCTTTTGCTTGGCCATATGTGGGGGTCCAGAGGAGTACATCACTTACGAGCTCGTCCTTGCTTCTCCAGCAGTGTCCTGCGTGTCTGGTTCGTCTAACTTGTATAGTTTTCGTGATGGGAAGCAAGTGGCCGTATAGTTGGTGTCTCGTGGGGTGTTGTCGCCAGGACTTGTTCAATATTGCTCTCAACATTCTTGTGTAGTTGCCGTCAAGTTTCTTCTCCAGCCGTTTTCATAATGATTCCGTTTTCATGTTTCCTCAGCGTGGCAATGCTTTTCGTTATTTGGTGCACAATATCATTGGTTTGTCTTCTGAAGGGTCCATGCAGTGTTTTTTCGTCCCATTTTTCTTTTCTCGATTTAATCATGCCTGTTTTCCTCTCAGTCCTTTTGTTCTTTTTACTTTTGCTATAATTGGCTGCTATAATTAATTTTTCATTTCTGTATATTTTTTTTTGCCCTTGACTTGCAGCGTTTGTTGGATAGCCATCTTGTCTCTTCTGGACTGGTGGTCGTTCTTTACGTCCCCACCACATATTGTTCACTGCCACTCACTGTTTCTCTCGTCTTCTCTGCTGAAATGAATAACAAATACGAAGACATTTTCTTCGTGGATGTGTTCATTCTTTATTCATCTTTTGAGACGTCTTTTCACATAACCGACTCGGATGTTACCGGGACTATTGATGGAAAATGATAACCCTATTCAACCGTTCAGAGTTATCTGATCTAAAGTTAAAATCTAACTTCTCACTTCCAGAATTTTAATCAAACTTTAACTCCTCCAATCACAGCCAAGCTTTCAACTACTCCTAAATGTTATTACCAGTCAATTATACTGAGTTAACTTAGTTAGGTATATAGTTTTTTGGGTACATGCCGAATAACAGATTCGGTGAACCTTTCATTTAACGCGTTCATACATTCATCAATATCAGAGAGAGATTAGTAAATATATATCGAGAAAACGGAAATATTCAAGTGGAATTGTCCCAAAGATCTTCAAGTTGATGTTTTTCACTCAACAATCTTGAATAGAAAGGTATGAGGGGTTTTAAGGACGACTTGACTTAGGATCGGTAGAATAAGAGACGCGTGAAACTGAATATATTCGATATCAGTTGGCAATGTGTTAACAAGACTGTTATTTGTAATTTTTAGAATAAGACGTTTTACTAGAGGAGCACCAATTCTCAACACAGTGATTGGTGAAAGAGAACATTTACTGATAGGAACGGTAACTGCAAAATTATTTCTCTTCGGTCTGAGAATTTTGTAACATCTTGGAAAGGAAGTTCATCGCTTCGCGAGAGCCTGCATAATTCGAGACGATGACGTAAATAGGGACTTCTGAGATTACAAGAAAAATGGCGTAAATAAAAGTAAATTGACTTCTTATTCATATGAAATGTTTTATTAGGATGACCGGACGAAAAAATGACCAATAAAAACGTTCACAGTAACTTTATTAGTCCCTGAAGATGGATATTTGTCTTTCTGAAGGATTCGATTTCATTGTGTCGCTTCGCTAAAAATTCATATCAGAATGAATTTTTCAGTTCTAAGTCTCGACAGAAAAAGTATTGTGAATACAATTGTCCAAATTTGCCCTGGGTATCACACTCAACTGCATCTGATGGTGAGGATAAAGTTCTAAAGCTCTGAGGAGTGTGGAGTACCACTTCATTGCCATTACTCCCAGGTCCACTTTGACCCGGAGTGTTAGTACTTGTGAGGATCCCATCTATGGGTCAAATAGATCTGTTTGAAAAGTATTTGTACTACACAGGAATACTTGATGCCATCCAGATGTGTGCAAATTCTTTATTTTACGGCCACCATGAAAAAATTGAAATGCTATAGAGTTTCTAAAAAAGAATAATTACTTGAAACTATAATTGTTTACAAAGAATTATCATTAATAATTACTTTGAACCATGTAACTTTGAAAAATGATAATTATCAGGTTTCAATTAGTTATTTCTATTTAATAAGATACTATAAAATATAACTATAACATTGGATTGGAATACTTGAAATCCTATTAATGTTAACCCAGTCAGCTTGGGTTGTAGAATACACAGACTGCATCTCTCCAGAGAGTAAGACCACCCCACCCAACCAGTGTCCTGAACATGACATTAAACCATCTGATGATGACACTCCAGCCTTGGATTATCGAGGAATGTGGAGTACCTCTTCATTGCTATTGCTCCCGGGTCCACTCTGACTCAGAGTGTGGACACCTGAAAATATCCTATGAGTCAAATAGAACAAACTTTTTGCAAACAAATGAGTGATGTTAAACTGTGACTGTTATATAGCAAAACTTGAAACCATTTAACTGTGTGGAAAAAAGAGCTCAGATTCATTTAGTAATCTACAAAATGTGTTTACAAATCCCATATCTATATGTGTATATAAGTAGTAAGTTGGGGAGCGTAGTCGAGGGCGACCTGAAGGCTGAGCTATTACACCGAGGTGAAGGAGAGAGCACTACTCCCTGAATTGCTCCACTTTACCCTTACCTTATAATGCTGAGTGTTAAGCGAGGAAGTATCATATACTATTTTTTTGAGTCTTTGGTATAACTCGACCTGGGATTGAACCCTAGTCTCCCAGATCATTGGCGAACATTCTACCCACTAGTTGGCATTAAATAACCTACAATGGTTGATAGTATTTACCAACCCCTCCGCTCGGGCAGGATATGACACAAGGTCAATTTTTAAGCGGAGTTTAGCAGGTTTGAATTCAGAGTTTTCCTTCTCCTAGACTAGTTGCCTAACCAAGGCTGAAGAACCTAGTCTGTCCTACTATTTACCCATAGCTGGAGGGAGAATAATTGGATTCATAATACCCTTTCCCAAGGGTATTAGTGCTATGTGAAATGCAATCAGTCTCGTTCAGGATTTGAACTCGTGTCGTCGTGTCCATTTCCTACGACGATAACGACTACACCACGGGCACCTACAATGGTTGATATGCCGTAAAATCCTACCAAACCTGCAAATGTGTACATACAAATGATGAGACGAATAAAAAGGTGGATTCTTAAAAATGTGATTTAACATAAGAATACAGTTATGATTATAATCAGACATTTACAAATGAATCAAATTTCGGCATTTGATATTCCATTAAACAAAGAAACGAAGCCTAAAATTTACCATTGTGATTTTGTAAAATTTTACGTCACTTTTGAACTAGGCAGAAAGTTATAATGAAGACCAAAATAATAATTCATTAAGATTTTGATTTAAAAAAAGAAGAAAAGAATTAATTTGTGTGGTTCTGCATGATGTCTTTTAAAAGTTGATATCCCATCACTCTTGTTTCTTCTTTTTGATCGTAGGTCTCATTTGTATATAAGTAATTGCCTTTGTTATACTGGAAGATTTACAAATTTAGTAAACTTAGTTTAGTCTGATACAGGTCCATATTAGAAGGGTGTTCACGAGGTTAGTGAGACTTGTAAGATCGCCATCACTCTACAACAAACGTGTAATTATTACAAGCCCGATGTCGAATCGCAACCTATTTTCAGAATTTGTATAAATAATAACAAATAAATAAATAAGGCGGAGTACTATATATTTAGCATTTTATACTTATTTCTCTTGAGAAACTCTAATGATCGAAGCAAACACCAACGAATAATCTATAATATTATTAAGCGAAAAATTGTTTTATTTTCTAAGAGCAGTTTAGAGCTATTGGGCTAATAAAAATCTCGCTACAGTGTGTCATTTTTGCTCTGTACACAAATGCCGAAATCGGATCCATACTAAAGTATATGTTCTGCTTCCCGTTGTAGTGAATGGTAAGACTCCCAGACGGTCACGTGAAAGAGTTTGATTTCCGGCTGGGGATATGCAAACTATAATTGACCTTTTACTTTCCGTATTTATATACAAAAATATATCAGTAGATGCTCAAGGTATGTGACTCATCGTTGTCGAACGAGAGTAATGACGATAATCATCAACTGTCGTGAATATGTTGGTGGGGAAAAAGCTGTGACACCGAGAAGTTACATGTAAAATCTTGCATTTTTCATGTTAGAATACTTATTGCTAGAGATTGTAGAGTTTTTGAAAAACTCTTTTCCAGAAAAACTATAATCGTCTAATTTCAAATTGAACACGGTGACTAAAGCGCTGACTGATATTAAAAAGTATTGTAGTGAACGAAGAATAACCTTTACGTGCAAGTGTCTTTGGCCAAACGGTTATCATTGAAGGAAATAGAATTGGCAACCCAAGTTCAAACCCTGGCTGAAGGGGTGTTGTAAGCAGTCTTGACAATGGTGGTGATTACGACTGGAGGAAATAGACAATGTTTGCCCACCCTGAACATATATATACATGCATGCACACACAACAGGGGGCGCTAAGCTTCCTATTACTATTAGCAACGCGACTAATAAAAAAGATCTTGGATGCCAACCATTCTCTCTCTTTCATTCTTACAGAATACGGACGCTCTGCACTCACATTTCTGCCACATGCATTCTCACATGTACGTCATGCAAACCCCGGTTGCCATTACACAACATCAAAACTTCGCAAGTAAATCATTTACTTCAATTACACACTTTTCAGCACTGTCTATTTTGAATAAACTTATCCCAAAGACACATCAATCCCACGGGCCTACATCTTTCCGCTTTCCGAAGGATACCTGGCGTTCACGTTAGGTGGGTGTTTTTATGCTTATATTTATCTCTGCCTCCCACCAGACAGGATTTGACTCAAGGTCTTTTTTATAGTAGGGGTTTATGAGTAGGTCGGCCAGACACAAGCTTCGGTTCAAGCCCCGCTAGCCAATGCTAAATGTAAGATCGGTTGGTGAATGCGAACTATGCAAGGCTTTGCTAAGCCTCCCGGCACGAAGCCAGGTGACCTTGCAGGTCATAGCTTAAACCAGACCTGAAGGTCTTGTGCTATGTATGTTATTGATTCTTCGCCCCCCCCCTGAAGGTGGCCCAGCTGAAACCGGGACCATTCGGCCTCGAATCTATTGTTGACGATACCCACCCTCGGCACGAATGCTAGCCAGCCCAGCTAAAAAGTGTTATTATGCTAATTGCCTGGTCCCAGGGGGTCTTCTCCCCATGCAGTAACTGCTTTGCAGGCCTGAGTTTATCGTTTGACGCCGGAATGTCGACAGGATCAAGCATTTTTTGTGACGATCACGCATGAGTCTCGATTTGTGCGTGTCCCCAGACAATAAAATAACCTTGTGTCAAACCTGATTTGGTTGAAAGTCGGATAAATATCCATCCCAAAGATTTAACTACACTTTGCACAGGAACACTGTCACAAGAGATTCTTTTTCCTCGTACACATAATTCTCCCAGATGGACCTGTTTTCTCTGGATTCCTTATTACAATAAATATTATCTTATGATGATTATCTTTCTTCCCTGTTTCTATCCAAGTTTCCATTCAATATATATTGTCGTTGTAACAAAGTATAGGCAAAAATAGAAGGAAAGGAAATGGAGAACTATAAATAGTGCGGAACTAAGATTCATAGACAGATCGATAGACAAATACATACAGACATAGATAGATAGATAGATAGATAGATACTTGTTTATAAGTCGAATTTTGAGGGCTTAATTTTGGAGGAAAATTAGCTTCGACTTACATACAAGTTATTTTCGGAAACGTGTTTAGTGTAACGGTTATCTTCATCGAAAATGAAATCGGTGACCCGAGCTCAAATCTTGTAGTAGTCTGCTTGTATTCCACTCGGGAAAGACATGAATTCATCAATCCTCTCCATCATCCAGCTATGAGTAAATTGTAAGGCAGATTAGGTTCTTTAGCTTTGGTTAGACAACTAGTCTAAGAGAAGGAAAACTTTAAATTCAAACCACCTTTACTCCGTTTAAAAAGTGACCTTGTGTAACATCCTGTCTGTGACAGAGGGGTTACATACATGCAAGTGTTTGCATTCAGGACAAACATATTTATTTTTAACCAAAAGTGTTAATAAATTATCTTATGTCAAAGAAATGCATTACCTGGAAAAATCTCTAATGCCCGTTTAACTGAGTCGATGCAAAAAGAATTAAACCATTAATCTACTGAGTAGTCTAAAAAGTTCTCAGTCATTAGATGTCATAAGAAGAGTTAAGTTTTAACTGACTATTTAAAAAAGAGAGAGATTATCGCTTTTGATTGTTTTGTTACAGCGTTTGAAAACAATAAAAATCAGCGTATTTATGATTATTAATTTAAAAACTTGAGACAGGAGAAATCGTTTGATTATGCATTTTGATTTTAACAAAGAAAAATTGTGGTTGAAACACTCAAACAATAAATTTTGTGTTGTTTATTGAAAAGGTACTGTGAATGATTGTACGTGTCAAAAATGATTTGCAAAATTTCGTGCTGATGTTATTTTGGTGAATGCTGCTTCACGATCGAATAGAGCAATTAAAGTGGAAAGCAACCAAATAAAGATATTAGTTAAACATAAGGTTATATAATGTGATAGATCATCAACATGTTGAAAATATCCGAATCGAGCGTTAAACATCACCTGCACTGGTTTAGTTATGTTCATTGAACTTAACGAACCGAAATTCTTTGGGGAATTCGATTCTTGGAACTTAATAGAAATGTTACGTTTTTAAATAAATTGTGACAAAGAATGAAAAGTATTTACTCAAACGCTCGGCCAGGATGTAAGAAAAAGTCAATTTTTAAGCGGAGTTAAGCTTATCTGAATTCGGTTTTCCTTCTCTTAGACTGGTTGTTGAAACAAGACTAAAGAAACCAGTCTACTCTACTATTTACCCAAATCTGGAGGGAGAACAGATGAATTTATACCTTTACCTTTAAGTGAAAGGCAAACAGCTAACAGATAATAAAACAGCTTAACTAGTGTCACGTAGTATGCCCCTGAGAGGGGAGAAGTAAGATTTAATTTCCCTTCCCCTTCTAGGTTTGACTAAGAGCAGTCAGAATAAGGTCAAACTACCTGCACTCCATAACCGGGTGGACGGAGAAGGAATGTAGCTCATTGAGTAGCATGACCGGATGAGGTGGAGGAGAAGGAAGGAGCTAAATGATTGGCCGAAGCCTTAGCGCCGGAAGTAGTACCCTTTTCGTCAGGGGAAATAGGGATAAAGAATTTCAGTTTTAGGACAGCAGTTTGCGTAAAGAGATGTGCAGAACTGTAGCCAAAATTCCCGGGTACCTCGCCCGTGAAAAGAATTGAGTTTGGAGACAGAAGTCGACGGATAAAGAAGTCGGTTTCCAGCCCGCTCCTGAAAGAGCGGAGCAGAATCCTTGGACAAGAAGATAACAGGTGCCTTCCAGCTAGGTTCTACAGAACGCCGCTCGTTCGTAAAAGATAAGAATCTGCGAAGTAAACCAGTTAAAAGCTAAGTACATCTTGAACTGTTTTTCCTCATAACCCTCTCAAATAGTGGAACTTATATGTATTCAGAAATGGAAAAAAATCGACTGAAGGAATTCGTTTCGTAAACTGTAAACAAATGAGTAGACTTAACTGCCTTTTCAAGTTTTGAAAGTAAAGAAAGAAAGAAAGAAGAAAGAAGAAAAGGACTGTCGAGAGAGACATTCGTGTTTAAGACTGTCTGCTAGTGATATAGCCGGCACCTTAAATATTTGTTTGGTCCTCACCTATCAAAGTGTTGTTGTAGTTTAAATGTTCCGTTATGTTGAAATATATTCGTTGTGTTGTTTATCTGTCGAGTTGCCTTCTTTTCATCTATCATTTTCAGCTTCATTCGCTTCAATTTATTCTCGCTAAATGTCTTATTCGCCTTTAAAAACATTACACGGGAAATTGGAATTGCCGACTGAAGTGAATAATATTTTATCTTAACCTAGAAGTCTATGTTCTCCGTTATCCGAGGGGGTAGGAAGACGAAAGGATTTGGTGACGTATGTAAAGTGAATTTGGAAACCCCTTGCCAGCGGCGGTCAGTCTAGCCCTAAATTAACCCCCACATTATTTGCCAGTTCCCATATACCCGAAAAAGGAATCTTAACTAGGACTTATTTTGCGAGGGGTCAAGTGCCAGAATGCCCCGACGTCACACGTGCGTAAAATAAACTCCCATCCTAGGATAAATATTTTATGCCCCGTCACACTAGCAAGTTGGAGAGACAGAGTTGTGAGACAGATCGACTGACAAAAATCCGTTCTAATTTGTAAAAAAAGGTTCATTTTCTTTTTATTTAATCTGAATAATAAAATATAAAGAGGCAGAATCTGTCGGAGTCGTGTAAAAATGAATCAAGTTTCTTCGTTTCATTTGAACATTCATTCCCTATCTTTGAAAATTTAACTTTTGTTGAGGATTTTTTCTTCGGTTAAAATAGTCGAAAAATCCTCTAGCAATATTTTCCACAGTGGAGAGACACGAATGATGGTAAATCAATAAACAAATATTCACAATTGGTTTCTCTCTGTTATGTGCGATATTAATATAGCTTCTAGTGGAAATCGGTTTTCAAGAATACATATCTTGATTGGTTTTCTTAACGAAATGAATCAATTGATTTGTAAAAATGTGATTAACATATAAATGCAATAATAAACTGTTTAGAAAAATTGAAAGCCATGAATGATTACGATGAGTACGTATCATTCAGTACGTATTATTGTATCTATTTTTAAGAAATAAGATACATTCTATATTACTAGTAAAATTATACACCCTTCGTCGGGTGCAAGTATTTAAGATTTAATGTAATAAAATATCATATTAAATTAGAAAGATTAACTAAACTAAATAAGTAAAGTTGGTAGTTGTAGTCGAGGATGACCCGAAGGCTCCCTTTTCAATAGCTACTACACCAAGGTGTAGGGAAGGGCGCTATTCCATTCCATGGATTGCTCCACTTTACTTACCTTTGATCCTTACCTTATAATGCTGAGTGTTAAGCAAAGCAGATTCAAGTACTATTTTTTGAGTCTTTGGTATGACTCGACCTAGGATTGAACACCGGTCTCCCGGACCATTGGCGAACACTCTACTCATTAGGCCAATGGCCCGAAATGCATATTAAAAGGTTACCCTTATTTTTATTTTGTTCTAATTGATTTCTATATAAAACCCTACAAAGGATTGCTTTATGTGAGTCTATTTGAAAAATATCAATACTTGGCAAGGCAAAGAATGATTAATTATATAAAAAAATGGCATTTGATATTATTTAAAATGAAATTATTACGTTTAACTTATTTGTTGCAGAGGGGGTATAATCGAAGAATAGAACAACCTGGACGCTAGCTCTTCCCATCACATTGCTAAATTTTCCCTATTTAACTATTTACCTAAATTAATAAAGAATAAAATTGCAGTTATCTATTTTTGTTAATGGATTTATTTTGAGATTCATCGACGTAATTTTTTTCATATTTATAAAAATAAATTAAAGCTATTAAAATTCAGTAATACCAAATAATATTAATTAAAATCAAGTTTTTAAGACCAATATGCAAATTACCCTTCCCATTTACATTGTAAACTGTTATTTGATTGTATATTTAAATACAAATATATGTTATTAGTATATTGATAATATAAAATTAAAAATGTGCAAGAGATTGAAATTTGATTATACTGACAGAATCTGTCCTAAAAAATGAGATATATCCTACTATTCTTATATCTTGACTGTACACTCTAATAGTTTTCAGGAGGGTTTCTAGTTCTCTTTTATTCTTGACAAATACCTTAATATCATTCATATATATGAGCGAGGATATCTTTCCCTGTGACTTAGTAAATTTGTAACCTCCTATGCATTTTCTTAATACGCAATTAAGTTGTTTCATTGCTATTCTAATAGTAGAGGAGTAGTGGGTCTCTCTTGAAGATGCGTCTTTGAATTTTTACTTCGGCAAAGATTTGTCCTCCAGCTACGAACTCTCCACTCCAGTTTTTTTTATAACTCTTGAAAGCTAGTTTACAACTTGCTCTGATGTCTTGTACAATATCAGACATCATATTGTCCATGTTTGCAAGATTTATTTTACTTTTTTGAGAGTTTTTCACACCAGCGTTAGATGATAGTTTTTCACTGGAGTTTGAGTGATAGCAAGTCTCCTCAAGTTTCCAGGACTCTTCTCAGTATTCTGGTTAATCATAATAATGCTGTGGTTTGGATGGTCTGAACCTTCTTCCTCTTTTCAAGTCTTCTAGTCCCTTCACCAATTCTTTGATGACTGTACCGAGCGCACCAATTACAATTGGTACCACCGTTACCTTTATGTTTCATAGTTTTTTTCAGTTCTCTAGCAAGGTCAAGGTACTTATCTCTCTTTTCGCCTACTTTCAGTTTTACCCTGTGGTTTGCTGGAACGGCAAAGTCCACTCTTCGGCAGGTTCTCTTTCTTTCTTTTTTTAACGTTGACTATCACTTGGTCTGGTCGTCTGACCGAGATTATATGATCCGTCTGTATCTCAAAATTCAAAAGAATTTTGTGCATCTCATCTTTCAGGACGGATTCTGAGTTATGCATATACCATTTGTTCGTATGTCACATTTAAACTTCTGGTACAATTCTCACTGGATCTCTCTTTCCACACCGTGTCGTGTCTCGTCTTGTACTCTCTTTACTGCATTCGCTTTTGATGTGATTGATCCTTTTGTCTCTATCACCACATAATCTAGATCTGCTATTTTGTTGTCTTGTCTATTTTTGCTTTGACAAAGTTGGTCCTTATGGCATTGTTTTGTGCTGCTATCAGAACAGATTTCATTCTTAAGGTTTCCCTTTCTTAGCCATGTCCAAGTCGTGTTAGATTCCGTTTGTTTGTCACTTGAAAGGTCTATACAGTTGTTTTTCTTCTCATTTTTGTATTATGGTTATTTTTGTTCTGTTGATGCTTGTGTTGTCTGAATTTTTTCTGGTCGCTGTAATCTGACTTCCTCTGCATATTTTATGTAGTCTTCGAGTTGTTGTATTGACGCATCGACGCTATCTTTAATGATGGCGAGTCCTCTTCCTCCTTCTTTTCTCAACACATTATTATTATTATTATTATTGTTGTTGTATGAGAAAAGAAAGAAAACGAGAAGACTAGCATGAAAGTACAGGCATTACTTGTCTCTTTAATTTAGTAAGGCCAGATGGGCGAGAGTAGTGTGAAGATTTTGTTGCGTCTGAGCTTGCCTACCAGCCACAAACATAGCGAGTGAAATTAAAGTTTTTAATTGTTTTCGAACACTAAATGCGATCTTCAGAATAGAACACGCCAAAAAATCTACCACTCTAACCTCCATAAAAAAAATCTGCCTATCTAACCTCCAAGATTCCGAAATCTCATTTTTCATTAAATCGTTGCATATGTCCTCATTCTGTTAAACTTGTTGAAGAGTTTTCAAAATAAGGTTATGAAAATAACTTGGCCACAATGGGTTAGTAATATAATCAGGTTTTTGGTAAAAAATGTCTCTGATGTAAATATTTTTAAAGAGGTTGAAACGATGGAGATCCGAATCCAAGTAATCTAAACATCAAGTGCGTATTTTTTGTTGTTTTTTTTTGTTTAAATTGGGTTAAGTAACAAAGTTTGGTATTTCAGTTCCACTCCCCATTCCCACCCACTCACTTATCGACTCAAATGTCCACCGGTCGTAGAGTTGGAGTCGGGTGTGTCCCCCTCAAGAGACTTTCAGAAAGGGTGGCCGGGTGGATTGAAGACTACACGCTCCAGAAATGAAATGCTTACTGATACGGAACGCGTCTAAGACGACACATGTTTTCCATTTTGAGTTTTCGGGTCGGAACTGCTGCCACATCTGTTTTTGTTTTTTGTTTTTTTTTCTTTTTTATCATATTTTTTAAAAGTTCTTTGGGGAAGAGGAACCGTTGATATGACTGTTAATGTTATTTAAATAGGTTGTCCCAAAATCACTAAGGAATTTGAAAATGTACTCTTTTCCAAAACTAAAAAAAAGAAAGATTTTTCTATATTTTTTGGTATAAAACCTAGAAAAAATGATCTCTGTTTTATGTATTTCGCATTAAAAAATCAAACATTTGGATTTCTTTATACCCTTCAATACGTTTAAATTAAATCTATGAATATAGCAGTACGCAATGTGTAGAGAATTATAATAACAACGCCTCATCTCAAAAGCAAATACATTTATGTACACTGATCACACACAAAATTAATATACGCACGAAAACATATAAGTAAAAAATTGATTTGTACGAAAAATATATAAATACATAAAAAGACAACGTTAGTTCAAATCAACTTCCCCTTAGTTGTTTTGTTTGCATATTTTATTTATAATTCATTCATTTAGCATTAACCTTTCATTACAGTGACTCGAAAAACAATTCTACAACAATATTAAACAATATTTTGTTACGGTAATTCGTTATGCTAATTTGCTGCATATTTTACTGTCAGAACAAAAATTTCTGGACTGCACTTGCCTTCCATCTTAAGATAGACATAGCTACGTTAATTTCCCTACTATTCTCTTCATCTCTTCACTTTCTTCGCGGTCTTGAAGTTGCAATTCAGAACCCTTTTAATAAAACATAAATAATTATATTTTAAAAACATAAATAAGATAGTATTATTCTTTAAATGGAGCTGATGTTCAACTTAGCCAGATCATCAGGAACCCAAGGGCCTAAAACCTGCTACAATGAATATGAATTAAAATTTCGGGTTTTGTATTTATTTTTTTCATTATTTTTCTTTCTTTTTTTTAATCTATATTTATATTCTTATTATTAAATGATATTTTTTCTAAAGACATTTCATAAACTATTGTAAAAAGATATTTTAGAATTCAGTATTTTTGCAAAATAATTCGCGTAAAATATAATTGTATTAAAAAGTTTTCTTTGTGAAAATATGATTAAATGCAAAAATTCATTTGAATGACCCGCATGTTTTGAAAAACTGTCGTATCCAGTGAGACATTCTGCGAGGTGTACGATATTTAGTGACTAGTCTACATGATACAACGGTTAGCAAGCTAGACTAGCAAACCTACACAAGTGAGTTCGAGTCTCATTGGGCGCCCCATTCATTCGGCCTTGTGCCACATCGAAGCAAAGAGCTTTGTAAATTAATACATGATACAGTAATTTTAATTCTCTTGATATAAAGTGATTTATAAATACAAACAAGTTAATTCATTCCCATGGACACCAATATTTTTATTTCTCCTACCAACATTTTGTATCCCCCCCTCATGGGTCTAAATTGACCCCTTTGAGAAGCCCTGCTCTAATGCGTTCAATGCGAGACAGAAGTCATATTTAAGAGGGCAGAAATGAACAATGGATGAAATGCTAATTTTTTTTTTTTTCAAAATACCTCCTTCGACATTCAACACACCCAATCCAATGAGTTTTCTATCCATCGAAGAACTTTTGAAACTCTTCAAATCTATGGTGTAAATCTGTGCAGTGGTATTTTCCTCTAATATTCTCCTCCTCCTCCTCCTCCTCCTCCTCCTCAAATCTTACCTTTAATATGAATTTTCAGTTTAGGAAACAAAAAAATATCTTCCTAAGCAATGAATGATGTGAATGACTCATTGTTTGCGAAGACTTACTGTAGACATCATTATTCAATTCACTTTGAATTTTAAAATTAAAAGATTTTAAAGTTTCAGATTCGATGTTTTTTTTATCAAACTTCGTAAATGGTCAAAAATGTTTTTATGAAGTTCAAGTTAGTATGGCACAAGGTCAAAATAGTGAGGACACTCATGATACTAGTATGGGAAGGAACAGTCTTGTCCACCATAACTATATGTAACAAACATTGTAATTGAATGGTACCCGGGTGATAATAGATGTAATCAAACTATTCTTGATCAAACACCCCGGACTGGTGAGGTCATTAGACTCGATCCTCCATTTAAGTGGTAGCGGAGGCTAACCGAACGAAGTTTAAATGTCAAAACAGTTCTATTTTAAACAATTCAGTTTAGCATAAATACGCAGTTTAAATCCAAAAAACAGTAAACACAAGAAACCACGGTTTAGTTCTATTTGATCCATAGATAGGAACCTTATCAGGTACTACCACTACGGGCCAGAGTGGACTAGGGAGCGATGGCAATGAAGGGGTACTCTGCATTTTCCAAAGCTTCAGCATTACTGGAACCTCACCATCAGATTTTTTTAGTGTCATACCCTGGAGATTCATTGGGGCGAACGGGGTCTTACCCCTCTGCAGAGAAACAGTCGGTGTATTCTACAGCCCCAGCCGACTGGGCATTCTTGCTTGGATTTTGAAAATAATTTTGATAGAAGAATGAATGAATACCTGTATTTTTTTAAACACTTTCTTTTTTTAATCACTTTCTTTTCCTTTGTTATAAGCACAACGTCTCGGCCGAATCATCCTTTGGTCTTCTTCAGCTGTTAGTTATTTTCTATCTATAAAAGATTCTATAAATAGATGCTATGAATTAATGAAAATATTTCCTTTTGAATTTCAGCGAAAATATGTTGATATGAATAGAAATAATTCATAATTTTAGTTTCATAAATGTTGCCATTCCAATGACATCATATTTGACCGAAAAAATATTCCACTATTCATAAAAAGTGTTTTAACATTGAGTTGTATTTTTTTATTTCTTTCTTGTGGAAAGAAAGAAAGAAAGAAAGAAAGAGGATGCAAAGAAAAGAGAAGAAACAAACAAACAAAACTTGGAATTCGTTAGTCAATTTCTTTTCTAATAAGGATCATTTTATGATGTTCTAATTTACATTTTTGCAATTAATCTGGTTTGTACTTTTTCAGTTCTTTCGTCCGCTATCAAAAATGACTACTATTCTCCTTTCGCTTTTTTATTCCAAAATTAGGTTTAAAACTATTGCTATATAAAAAATAAAATTGATGAAAATAAAATTTTAGCTAAAAAGCAACCATCAGAAAAAATTATTAAAATTAACTAAAATTCTACATATTCAAAAGGAGGGCGTCTCGGGTGGTGTAATAGTTAGCAAGCTGGATAAGCAAACCTTCACGAGTGAGATTGAGTTTCGTTGGGTGCCTTGTGCCATTACTAAGCAAATTACTACATAATCAAAGGGAAATAACTCTAATATTCAAATATAAATTTATTCCCCTTAGTCATTTTGCTAGCTATTCGGTGTTTTATTATATTTGACAAACGTTCATTTATTTGTGAATCTTTTTGTACTTCTTCATCAAACATGCCATAATATGCGCACATACCATATGCCCATATCTGCAACTATATGCATATTTACTAAAGTACCTATCAGTACCTAAAATTCCATGGTGTCACATTCCTATCTAATACTAATAATGATATGGTTTCAAGTAATCATTTCTACTTAATAATATTCATTTGTTACACCATCAGATGCAGTTTAGTGTCAAACCCAGGACTCTCCTTTTGGGGCGAGGCTTATCCCTCTGCATCACTGACAGGGACCATCATAAATTTAAGTAAAAATTTTAATTAGACAAAAGTTTAAGACCTTAACGTAAAAGAAATTACAGAATGTTTAAACTTGTTTTCACGTCAGTTTCAATTTAAAATTGTTTTGTTCCTTATATAATTAAGTGCTTCATTTTATGCTTAGTATATTAGCAAATCTCTACTTTTAACTTTCAGATCTCACTCTAAAAGTTAAGATCCATTTCCCAGTCTCCATTTGCGATAACAAATATCAAGTTGCATTTATTGAGTGATAAGGAATACCCCAAAATTATCCAAGTCTTGTTTAATGACCAATATCTTGTAAACGGACAACCCTAGCCAACACAGCTTCTACAACAGAATAACTTAATCGATAATCGTTTAATTTTACAATACTGGTCGCAATTTACTTCAAGAAAAATAAACCTGGATCACGACGAAATTAAACTCCACAAAATAGTTTCAGTTACAGACCAAAATCTATCATGATTATTTACTTTTGCAGGTTCAAGTCTTCTTGTTCGACTTCTGTGGATCTGGAGGGCCATTTTGGATCAAACATTTGATCAAATTGTCAGAGGTCATGAAGTCAAAGGTTATGCAGCAACAATTCAACAAATATTTCTGTTCAACTTCACCTGACACTTGAGCACCTCGAGTGTTGTAGTGGTTAGCAAGCTAAACGAATAGACAATTTTCATTGAGTTCGATTCTCGTTGAATGCCCTACATTTCTAACCTTGTGCCACAACTAAGTTATGCTTTGTAAATGACTACTTCTCATGACATTTATTTCCAATATACATCAATAGTTGATGTTCTAATGCAAGTAAAAGCTAGGATTTTGAGTGATGCACTACACTCTTACTTCCTACACCCCTAACTCATTAGTCTTTATACCATTGCTCAGAAAGTTATTTCTTAGTCATAAAGACCGGACTCTCTAAATCAGGGATTCTCAAAGTGGTCCATATAGACCCCTGGGAGTGAATAGAATTTTAGCAGGGTGAATAATTACATTGGGGTCCACTGGGGATAAATTTAGAAGTTTGCATTTATAATTCCCTTTATAGCAAGAGAACAAAAATCACTGAATCAGGTTGGCTCGTTGCCAGATATCCTACACCAAGCAGAATAACTAATTTGGTGTGATGACCTCTGGCATACGATCTGTTCAAAACATTTCTTAAAGAAGAGTAGATTGGAATGATTTTCGATCTCAGAGAAGAATTTATTGAAAAGACTTTCAATCTTAAAGCAAAGTCTACACACACATTTAAAGAAACTGAATAATACTGGATGAACGAAAAACTGTAGCAAAATATCCAAAGCTTTGTGCAACTGTTGAACCCATTTTACAAGATTTTCCAAGTTCTAAAATGATGGAATCTGGATGTACATTATTTACTGAGTAGAGAAGCACTTTGAACATAGAACGTGCTCATTTATGGCTCAAACTCACAAACCTAATATTTATGATCTCCGTAGTGCTCACCAAACCCCATTCTTCCTAATAAAAAATAATTCAAGTTTGCATTTACAGTTTACTAATTCTTTTCTTATTAAACTGTATTAAACATACGTAAATTAGTTTTGGGGATACAATAAATAATTATCTCCCTTGGGTATTTTGCATGTACTGTAGGGACCTCGTAGAGTGTCACTTAACAATTCAAAAAGCCATTCTCGATCTCTGCTTGCCCCTAATTTCTGGCAGGGAACAGTAAAACCAGATGGGTATATTACCCACACTTGTCGGGTAAGCTTTTTTTCCGTTTTGTACCCGTTCTACATACTGTTTGTTCATCGAACAATATGCACATATTTCTAGCTGTTGGGACCCATTTGTGTATTCTTTTCTTGTAACGCCACTTGCGTCTATATTGTGTATATAACGTATTCAATATTCTTGCATGCGTAATTGAGTTTATTTTGTATTTCCTTCTGTTTTGTTCAGTGGTAGTATATCACGTATGTACTAATGCTAATATTAGTCATTGGAGTGTGGCAACTCGACTTAAATATCTTCTCTACAAACAAGCATTCCAATGTAATTATGTTTTGTAATTTAATATTCAATTAATTTATTTGAGGTTGAATGAAAATTGAATTTGATTACAATGGGGAGGGCATCAAGTAAAAAGTTTGAGAATATCTTTTCTAAATTGATGAATTAGAATTAATCTGTGATGCCAGCTTATCAACAATTGCGTCACTATAGGCATCCAAAGTTATCCGAAAAATGTATCGGGAATGAAAGCAAATGGTTAACAACCTAGTCTTGTAGGCACATCATTTCGGGAATTTTATTTTTGTTGCTCTGAGTAACATCTTAGTGTATAGAGACAATAATTGTCTTTGTAGGTTTGTCTTTGGACATCACGTGTCCATTGGTTACGAGAGAATCCAGAACTTTTCTCGTTCTCTTTGTTTCCGTTCCTCTCTTTTTATCTTTCGTTCCTTGTTTCCCAGAAAACCAAAAAGGTTCTCGACTCCTCTCAAGATAAAATGTCTCTTGCTTGTCACATTAAAACTCACCGATGCAAACTCAAAAAATTTCAGTTTTACTCCTATCTTGGATTAATTGTGTGTCGATTGCAAGTCAAAAAACAATTGAATTTAAAGTGGGTGAGAGAGAGAGTTAGGTTTTTCTTACTCACTTCTGATACGAACTATACTTTTCGATTCGAGATATCAAAACTTTCTATCGACTTCAACGTCGAATACATTATAACTAAATCGAGACACGGTCCGATATATAAAACCAGAAAAGATTTTAAGCTCATTAATCATAATTATTCCTTCTTTTCTCTCATTCACATCTGCGTGAACTTCAAAGAGTCTCTTTGAAGTCGCCACTGTGTTTTTTTTTGTTTTTTTTTTGTGTTCGTATATCCCATTTCTAATTTGACTCCGACTTGACTTTTTTTTCTTAAGATGCTAAATATATCTATTTAAAATTTTGATTTGGAATGGAGGAGATCCTTAAACTTAATCTAACCAGACCGTCTACATGACTTCAAAACTCTCTTTGACGGATAACCACCAAGCTATCTAGGATTTTAGTCATTTACTCTATACATACATAGGTATGGGCTGACCTGTAATTTCATTCATTTATTTATCTATTTCTTTGTCGAGCTGCCCTTTCATTCGTTCGACAAATCGAGTCATTCTTTTATTTATTTCTTCATCTAAAACAATCTTAAACCAAGGAGTAACTTTCTCCCTAACATAATGTAACAGTCTCAACATTCGGAAAATGACGTCGTTGTTCGCTTCGCTATTGACATAAAAACCACCAAATAAAACAAGAAGACCTTTCATAATTTTTGGTTCCCCTTTCTACTATTTGTCTATGAAATAATGTGAGCATTTTATCAGTTGGGACATATTTGAGTATTCTTATTATATTTTTATATGAGTTATAAGTATGTATTAAATGTCCTATAAGTGCATATGAGTTTATCTTGTCTTTTCTTCCATTTATTCTGTTTTAGTATATCACAGATATACTGATACTAATATTGGGCCTTGATAAGTGGGGACGCGACTAAATAATCCTCCCTAGTGTCAACTGTTACCAAAAACCGGTTATCCTTCCAATATTATTTAAAGTTTATTCAAATATGAACAATTAATAATTAAAGTTATTTAATTAATGACCAAGTGTTCAAGACCCTTTACATTCAGTGAAAGATAATTCTTGAAAATCTAAATATGATTTTTTTATGAATGATTTTTGTTATGATTGCATATTTAAGTTGACTCCCGTGGTTTAATGGTGAACAAGCTAGACTAATAGAACATTGATGGTGGGTTCGATTCTTACTGATTGCCCCATACATCTGGTGTTATGTCAAATCAAGCTAAGCATAGTAAATGACTATATTGGGGTTTTTTTTGTTTTGTTTTTTTTCAAAGAAATTCCATCGTAAATTGCACTGCTTTTTTCTTTTGTTATTCTTATTATCATTATTCCTTACGAGTTTTTCATACGAGGGTTAGCTTATAATCTTTCAATGGAGCCTGAATGACAGAAAGTCTCCTCAAATCTCCAGGAATCGTCTCAGTATTCTGGCCGGTCTCGGCACGTCCTCTGATTTCCAGCTCTTCTATTCTTCTTACCAAGTCTTGGAGACCGTTCCAAGCGAGCCAGTCACTTAATGTTCCATAACTTTTTAGTTCTCAGGCAAGGTCCAAGTACTTCTGTCTTTTCATTTTTTTTTTATTTTTACTCTGTAGTTCACTGGTACGACAAGGTCCACTATTCAGCAGGTTCTCTTTTTCATCTTTTTTTTAAACTATTACTAAGTCTGGTCTCCTAGCCGGGATTAGGTGATCTGTTTGTATCTCAAAATTCCAGAGAATTTTGTGTGTCTCATTCTCCACGACGGATTCTGGTTAGTGCATATTTGGTAGTAAGATCAAATTTCAATGTTTTGCACAATTCCCAGTAGATCACCTTCCCAACCCAAGCGTCTCAAGTCTCATACTCTTTTTGCTCTAATTTGCATCTTTCGCTTATTATGTAATTAATCGTTTCGTCTTTATCACCACATAACCTATACTTTCTATTCTATGGCATCTTATTTATTTTTGCTTTAATATAGTTGGTCTTTATGGCGTCGTTTTGTACAACAATTAGAAGAGATTCAGTTTATCTCTTAAAGTTTCCTTTTCTTAGCCATGTCCAGGTCTTCTCGTGTGAGATTTCGCTTGTTTGTCGCTTGAAATATCCAGTTGTTTTTCTTCCCATTTGTTTCCTAGTAGTTGTTGTTCTGTTGATCTTAATGTTTTCTGTGGTGTTTCTGGTCGCCGTAATTAGTCGTTCTTTGTTCTTTTTTATGTAGTCTTCGAGTCATCTTATTGATACATTCACGTTATTTTCAAAGCTTGTAAGTCCTCTTCTTCATTCTTTTCTTGACACATTGTCTGTCTATGTCATCTCCCAGATGTAAGGCTTTATGCATTAACTTTCTTGTCCTCTGATCCATTTGTTGAAGTTCTTCCTTTGTCCATTTCCCGAATATCTGACAAGAGGGACCGCCCAGGTATTTATTCTTTTGATGAGATTTCTTCAGTATGTATGGTACATTTTTCTATGCCAAATTCCATTCTGATATCCTGATTGTATATTCTTATTGTTTGTATTAGTCTACAATTCTTTTTCATTTTTTACAAACAGCTTGATGTCGTCCATGTACCTGAGGTGGTTAATCTTTATTATTATTATTTCATTTTCAGCTTTATTTTCGGTTTCTTACAACAGGTCTTTATCCAAGATCTATAGTGGTTAGATGAATTCAATGTATTTTATGCTTTTTGCTGCCTCTTTTGGGTGTTATTTTTCAAATCGCATTGATAGTAGAGGGAATCCCCGTGGGTAGTGGCTAACGTGCTGGGCTTCGACATCTTTGTAAATGAGTTCGAACTCCAGTTGCACTATTATGTTTACTTTCTGACTAATACCCTTAGGGGTATGAATCCCCTTATTTACCTACCCTCAGCTATAGTTTAAACAGTACCATATGCATTAAAAACCCATGAAGGTTGATATTCCATAAAACAAAGAAACCAATGATTGTACTCTCCTAAGGAGAGTACAAAGTGCAATTTTTTATAATTCAAGTTGGCTAGGATTGCCAGGTATCTTGTTAATGTGTTTATCTGTCTCTTTCTTGATCACACCCTGTGCCCCCACTATTACTGGTACGGGGGTAAATTTAAGTTGTCACATTTTTTCAATTTCTGTTTCTAGATATTTGTATTTACTTATTTTATTATCATCTTTGACTAATATCTGTTGGCACTGACATATCAATTAGAAGGCATATTTTCCTTTTATAGTTCTATTATATCTGATATATTACTTTTTATTTTCCAATCAGTTTGGATAGCAAAGTCCCCGAGAATAATAGGGTTTTTTTTGCTTCTTTTATTGGTTGTGGTTAGTGTTATACCATTATTCAGATTTCAGTATTCCACTACATTTGCCTATTTTCCAATAAATATGTCTTCTTTTATCTTTCTTTATATGCTGTTTTTGTTATTGTTTTTCATTTGATTGTTGTTGTTGTTGTTAACTCTTTGTGGGTTGTTCACACCAGTTTTAACTGGTGATTTTCCACTGAAGTCTAAGTGACAGCAAATTTCCTCAGGTCTCTAGGATTCTTCTAAGTATCACCCCCTGCCAAAAAAAATAAGGTGTCTTGAGTATGACACTAAACTGAATCTGATGATGAGACTCCAGTTCTGAAGCACAGGGAAGTGTGGAGTACCCTTTCATTGCCATTACTCCCAGGTCCACTCTGACACAGAGTTGTACTATCTTTTAGGGATCAAGTAGATCTGCTTAATTTTTCTTTTGTATTCGATGGGGCGGTGTGCAAAATACAATGAATCCGATTCCTTAACCTATTTTAAATAGAGAAAGAAAGTCTTTTTTTTTTTCTTGTTAACACTAGGTCTGGTCTTCTGATGGGGACTGGATAATCAGTTTGTGTCTCAAAGTCCCATAGAATTTTATGTTTTTCATTTTCTAGCATAGATTCTGGTTTGTGCATATAACATCTATCATCATCATCATCACTTTTTATTTTATTTCATTTATTTATTTATTATAGCAGCGTTTGATTTTATAGGGAACAGATGTGTTTTTTTGAAGCTCTGAATTTCAACTTTTTTTATTTTATTTTATTTTTTTTTATGAAAGAATTAAACTGAAAAATTGTTTGACTTAAACACTCAAGATAATGACCGGAAAGTAAGCGTAAATTGTTTTTTTTTTTACATTTTCTGTGTTTTTGACCTTTGTCTAACATTTTACACCCATATTGAATATGCTAATAGTTGCACTTAAAGTTGTATTGAAGCATTCTCGTACGAGAAATTATTTAAACTATAAAGGAAGGATTATGTTTTATCAATTTATTTTTAAAAAAATAAAAAGAAAGAAAAAATTGCTTTAAGATCGCCTAATACAGAAAAGTGTCAACACTTCATCCGTGTCGAAGAAATGAAAAATACCAACTATATTGTAAATGTTGTGACAGAAAATTGTACTCTAAATTCGTTAAGTCTGCAAGAAATACGTAATAAGATATACAATTGAAAAATGTCCTTTTTTTTTTCAGAAACAAAAAGAAAAGAAAAACTGATAAATGCAAGAGATGAAGTAAATTGTGATGTAAAAATTAAAAATGGAGAAAAAAAGAAATTACGAAAGTATGCTTGAAAAAATTGAAAAGACAAACAAAAACTCAGTCCTTTTTAAACAAAAGGAAAAAATGATAAAACCTGAGCAGACACAGCAAGTGTCACAAGCAGTGATAGGTTCATTACAGATCCTTGTTACATCCGGGTATCACGAGTTGTGTGCTCTTGTTTTACTGTCGTTTGTTCTGACAGAAATAAATGGTTAAACCCACCAAACGTGTTCCCGTGTCACGAGTGAATGAACCCAACTAAAAAGATAAAACAGGAGGCAAAAGGAAATGGTTAACTAAATAGTGGTAAACACATCCGAAAGTTCATGGTAAAAAGTATGATCGTTCAAACAACACAATACTATCTATCAATGGAAGAAAAAGAAAAAATAAATTTTGAATGAAAGTGTTTTTTATTTGTTTAATAAAGAAAAGGAAATATCAAAAAAGGATATAAAAGCACTACGTCTGGTAACAGGGTGGGGGATAAATAAATAAGAGTATCGGGAAGAAGTGTCATTTCTAACTTATCGCTATTAAATACGAGGAAGGACATTTAATCGTTTCCTATTCACCAGGTTTTGATGTTAGCATTAGAGTATCTATTGATACACTAATACTGAATAAACGGTAAGGAAAGACGAGATAAATTCATATACACAGTCAAAACATTTAATAAGTACATATGACAAATGTTGCAACAATTCTCAACATATCCCAAAACAGATAAATGCAGGCATTGCTCCAAGAACAAATATGTATAAAAGGATAAATATGTCTTATTTTCTCTGACAGTTCTAATGGTAAGATGAAATACCATACCTCGTCGGAGTTATAAATGTCTCCATTCTGTTCAAGTAACAAAAATAAAAATCATGTCCATTTCGCTCCGCAAGCGAAGAATAAAAAATCGGAAATTCTTAACAGTTCAAAGAATGAAAGCAAAAAAAATAAAGAGTACGAAGTCTAAATTCTCACGTGACCAACGGACATGTGCCGTGGAAAGCCACACCCCCAATCCAAAGGAAGACAATTATCTTTGTCTTTCTACTATGGAAAAAGATTAATAATGGTCTAAGACGCCAAATTTCTTCACAGCTATAAATTTGGAAGGAAAATCAAAAATGGAAAAGAAAATATACGGATTATTCTAGACTTGACTAAAACAGAAATGATAAGAGATAAGAAAGAAAAACAAAATAAAACAATTTCCTAAGCTTTTTGCTTCGATGTGGCACGAGGCCGCGTGAATGGACGTCCAATGAGTAGTAGATCATTTTCTTTCTTTATTTATTTATTTTCTTACTTTTTTTTTTTTTTTTTTTTTAATGGTGAATGTTTAATAAATGTAAGTTTGAAACTACGGTTAGGTGAATCTAATCAAGCATATACTGAAATAGAAGTGAAACCGGATGTTGATAATATAAACAAAATAGTCAAAACTTATAAAAAAGTTAGAGTCAGAGAAGGGAGATAATAATGATTGTAATTACAAGTCTGATACTTATGACGTAATAAAATGTCAGGAAAATTAAATAGAATGATGAAACCAATAATAAAAACTATTTCTGAAGTTATTATAAAATTCTGTGAACAAAGATGTCCCTAAGAAAAATTATCCTGTGATCGGCTATCTCGTAAAAGAAAAAAAAGCTTAGAATGAATTTGGAATTATACTAAATATGTAAAAATATCAAAATACTTACAATAAGCAAAATGAATATAAAAAAAATTGCAAGTGAAAAATTGAAACATGAAAATAAAATTATCAAAAATATTAAATGCACTTGTAAATCATTATTCCAATATGTAAAATCAAAAACTAAAATTTACAAAAAACATTAGTGCAGTAAAAAAAAATGTTAAGACTGGTAAATTAACAGACATACCAGTTGAAACAGCAGATGTACTAGCAACATTTTTTCAATCAATTCATTATTTGGAAGAGTTTGATCCACTATAGGAAATATGTTATGACAAGGTTACCAAAAAACTATGGATGAACTAATAATAAGAGCTAAAGAGATAAAACTATTATTATATTAAGTTGGATGTTAGTTAAAGTATGAGACATGATGAACTACTTCCTAGAATATTAAAATATCTATCAACAAATAAAGGTTTTATCAATGCAATAAACTGTTTGAGAAATGTGTAGAATATGACAAGTATACCATATATTTGGTTTGGTTTCTTTGTTTAATGGTATATCAACCTTCATGGATTATTTAATGTCAAAGCCATCCTTGTAGAACAGCAGTGAAACTATTTAACACATAGCTGAGAAGATAAAGGGTTGCATACCTATCCAAAGTGAATGACTGGAGTTCATACTCACTTACATTGAGGCCATAGTCCAGCACTTTAACCATTACACCACAGGGACCTTCCCCACCATACATTTAGAAAATAGTAATTGTAATACACTTCATAAAAATGATCCATTTAAAAAGTAATTAAAGACCAGTTTCTCTAACATGTATCTTGTGTAAGGTTTTTGAAAAATTGCTTAGAAATCATTTATTAAATTTTATAAGGGAAGATATGAATTGTAGTCAACATGGTTTTGTTACTAGTAAATCAATATTATCTAATATTTTGAAAAGTATTAATATTATAAATGAATATTGATGAAAGGTGATTATGTGGATATGATATATTTGGGTTTTAGCAAAACATCTGATATGGTGTTATGGGGTTTCAAGGTGATTTATGTTGTTTGCTGACTCCATTCTGTGTTATCCTATTCTTACCCCACATTATCTTGCTGGTTTAGCTTCTTGGATATGAAGGCTGTAAAAGAATTATATGAAATGAAGAAGATAGTAAAAGATAAGAGATATTTTTCCTTTATTTCTGGGTTCAACAACCATTCAGTGGGTGAGGAAATTCTTCCTGAAGACAAATGAAATGGTAGAATCTTCCAGTCAAGGTGTTAAAATGTGTTAGACATTCTTAAGTATATATGTCCAAATTCGGTATTTAAAGCGTTAACAACATGTTAGACACTTTTGGATGATATGTCTAAATCCAGTGTTTTCAGTTGTAGTCATTAAGTCTGTTGTATGGTGTCTTAATTGTGATTCTGACGAGTTCATTATTCTGTGTTTTTAGTGGTGGATCATTAGTAAAAGAGGCAGCTGCTACTAGTGGAAAGGTTAGCCAACGGGTCGTCTAGAGATGGACGCATGGCACATTCCGCCAAAAGCAAAAAAGATTTAGGTGTTGTCACTCCACAGGTCACTGCTGAAAGAGAACGAGATTCTTCCTATTATCGGGACGGTTCCTTTCTTTGCGCTTGTGTCGCCCCTCTTCCTGACAGAGGCTTCTGGGAGTTTCTGCATATTTTTATTAATTATTTTTAATTTAATTTTTTTTTATTTTTCTATTCCCATTATGTCTCATTATGATTTACTAATGAAAATTAAAAACTTAAATAAATCTAATAAAATAGTAAATATTGTTCAGTATTTTTTGACTGACAGAAAAGAAACATAAAACATAAAATATACTCTGCAGTGTTCCTCAGGGATCAGTACTGGGACTTTTGTTGCTTCTAATATTCATAAAGGATTTACTGAATTATATAAAATCAGAAATAAAACTATTTGCTGATTATGTTAAACTACTTGTTAGATTATAATCAAAAGAAATAACAGGTGGATCTAAATGAATTGTCATATTGAGAAGATATTTGGAAATTAAGATTTAACACAGAAATATTAAGTACAATATTTTGGATTAAATTTGAATATGAATTAAGCAACAAAAAAGTAAATGATGAATGCAATCTAGGGTTGGCTTTGATGACACATTGAAAGCTGACAACTATTGTATAAATAGAAGCTAGATGGGTTTTTTTTTTCATTTCAAAGGAGGTAAATGCTGTTTCAAAAATATATAAAGCCTAATAAGACCTTGTGGGAGGAGTATGTAATTTGGTTATTTCAGTAGATTGCTCTCTAAATTATTCCCACCACAAATACAACATAAAACATTACAATCGCGCAAAAGAAATGGAATAGAACACAACGAACATTAAATAACAAACAATTTAATGTGCATATAACAGAATATGAAAAACAAAATACATGATGTATAAATGGCCTTTTGGAAAATAAAGTTTGAAGAAGAGAATAAATTTGTTGAAAGATGTGTGTATGTTCATGTTATCAGGGTCCGTAAATAAGTCGTTCTTACTTACATTAAGTTTATAGCGGGTTTTATGATTGTGGCGACAGCGTGTCTCGTTGATGAAAGAAAGTTTGTCGGGTTTTCCTTTTGAATATAATTCTCGGCCATTTGAAAAGAGGTCATGAACTTTAGTTGAGGAAGGAAAGGAATTGGTTGGACATAGTATCGGCTACTGGCTTAGTGGCTCGTGTTCGTCTGTGTCTTCGTTTGTGTGTAAGCTTGTGTCTTGTGTATCTGGCTTCCTAACTCTGTGTTATTTATATCCTACAGGTGGATCAAAGAATCGTCCTAAAATCTTGGCACGTAGACATTTATTGACCAATCAGATTTGTATTTTACTATTTTATTTTCGAGCCTAAATGTTTTCTGTTAGTTCACTTCCGATCCTAATTTTCTAGAATGTTCTATTCCATATTTTTAGCTGATTGGTTGAAAAATATAAAAATGTAATTTAAATGCTAATGCGGGTTTGATCCTAAATTTCTAGAATGTTCTTAAGTATGTTTTTATTGCTTATTTTAAGACTAGAAGAAATTTGTATCCCATAACCTCATATAGAATATTATATTTAGGCCAAGGCTTCAGAGTCAAGATATGGAAATTGGGAAGAATATAGAATTGAAGAGTGACAAAAATAATAAAAAAAGTAAAAGACTACAGTTACAGGGAGATATTAGAGAAATTAGGATTAACTACTTTAATAGAAAGAAAAAGGAGAAGTAATCTAATTGAAATTTTCAATATAGTTCATGAAATTTGTAGTTATGGTAGAGATTTTTTATAAATTTTCCCTTGAACTGGAAATTTACAAAGATTGATTTCAAAACTTAAGTTTACTAACCAATTGAATTTTTTTGATAATAGAGTAATATTTGATAATTTTTGGAACAAATTGTCTAATCATATCAAAAAAACAATAGTCTAAAAATATTTTAGATTAAAGTAGACGATTTTAGATATAATAGTAAGAAAAAGATTGTAAGATGGCATTTTTGGGAACTATCGATTGAATTACTTAACAAAATATAATATGTAGGTATTATATTCTTTACAAAGACTTTTTGAAAGGTTAATGTGAGAAGATAGTAAAAAGAGAAAATGCCCCAGGAGTTACAACCAACAATATTTATTTATTAAACGTTTCTGAGTCAGAAACAGTTTTGAAAAATAAGCTTAGTTTGTTTGTATAAATTATTTAATATAACATAGGTTATATTTGTCCCGAGAGTAAAATAAAATATCATTTTTTCCTATACCTGAGCGGGCTGAGTAATTCAGTAAATTTCTAGTCCAAATTAATAGAATTGTTATGAATAGGCCAACCTAATCAAATTTTGCCGGACTTTATTTTCGTAGTGCACAGTGTTTATTTCATCATGTGGTGGTCACTCTTTTGCGTGCGGAGTCAATAATGAACTTCGCAGCAACGAAGAAAATTCACCAATCAGAATCCCCCATTTAATTTAATCCATTTTTTTTCTCGTTGCTGCCTTGCCAACCAACCAAAACTCTACTGAATTTTTTTTTCTATCTTTTACCATTCGTTTCCACCAAAATACTCTTTTCCTTGAAATATTTAATCAAAACTAAAAAAGCAAAAATCTTTTGATGTTGTGATCCGAAAAATCCTGCAACTGATGAATTCATGGAATGGTAAGAAATAAAAATCCTAACTTAACAAACTTTAAATGTTTGTTTTGTAAGAATAATAATCTTGAGTGATGATACTCAAGATTATTATTGACTCGGCATCTAATTCTTTAATAACTTTTAAAATGTAATAAAACATCGAAAAAAATGGCTTATTATTGTACTTCGTAAGAGCTTGCTTTTGCTTTGTTTACGAAAGAAATTGAAATTTTTACACTTATATATTTTATTATTATTAATTATTTTTAAATTGACACTTGTTTTCAGTTTTTATTATTTTTCAATTTCTACTTCCAATTTTCTATAAATATTTATAAATTTAATCCCAAAATATTCTAAAGTTGGTCTTATTTATTATTATTATTGTTAAAAATGTATTATTTATTTGTCGCATAATTTTATAAAACAATATGTGCAACAATTTTAACAAGATTTCAACATACAAGGAAAGAATTACGTTCTAAAAAATAAAACGATAAATAAATATAAACGGTATGTTAGACTTTCCCTTAAAAGATGTCAATTTTACGACAATCATTTTCAAAACTGAAAACAGCGATTACTCATTAATCCTCCTGACGTTCGGACCTTTTTCTTTCTTTATGAATCATAAAACATTTTTTTTTCAATGAAAAGTTTAGAAGTTATGTTGTATTTTATTATTGTTCAAGTGTCCGTATAAAAATGTTTTTAAACTTTACTTGATTAAACATTTTGTAATTTTAATTAATTAATTAAATTATTGCAATGATCTGGGTAAACAGAAAAATATTTCTTTTTGTTCTTAACTTATTTGATTATTAAAAAATGATACAATGCTTTCAATGTTGTAGTGCATATGTTTAATGATAATTGGTTAGATTTGTGTTTAAGATTTTTTTTAAAGTTTATCTAAAAGAGATTTAAAAAAAAAAAAATTTAAATAAGAGACCAACTAGAGAATAATTATCTGTGTTCTTTCTAGTCTTAGCTAATAAAATCGGTGACATCAAAATATTCATCACCTTATAATTGTCAACACAGTTCGTGTGTGTAGTGCTTTGATAATGAGCCTTCTCGTCTCTTACTTATTTGATTTTCTCCTGCTCCCGACAACAAACAAATGGAACAGTGATTTTTATCTAAGTATGTTTTCTTCGGATAAACACTTACTCGCCACACTGATGTAAAACACTTAAAACGCCTTTAATTTTTCACGGAAAAAGTGGGGTTATTTTGAAGTTTGTGCATAATTAGCGTTAGTTTAATGAGTTAGGCACAGTGAGAGATTATGAACTATCGGCTGAGTTTTAGTAAATCTCTCCTTGAACTCTCCCTTTATTGAATGTGATGAATCAATTTTAAATGTTCATGTTTGGTGTTTAATTTAGAAAATAAAATTGTTTTCTAATATTCCAAATATTTTTAAAAGATTGCAAAAGGACTGAAATACAAGGCTCATTAAATAAGTTTCCTGACTTTTTTCGTATGGGCACTTTTATTGATAGTACACACATAAAACTCTAGTCCCCTTCGAAGTAATCTCCTCCGGCTGCAATGCACTTGTTGTACCGTTCCAACAACTTCTGGAAGGCCCCATGGAAGTCCTCTTGTGTGAGTGTATTGATGATCTTCGTCACAGCCTATTTCATCTCTTCAATTGTCTTATAACGACAGCCTTTAAGTTTTTCCTTGAGCTTAAGGAATAACCAAAAGTCACTGGGAGCAAGGTCTGGACTATAGGGAGGGTGACAAACTG
The DNA here is from genome assembly GCA_963585895.1 of Sepioteuthis lessoniana. NCBI lineage: Eukaryota > Metazoa > Mollusca > Cephalopoda > Myopsida > Loliginidae > Sepioteuthis > Sepioteuthis lessoniana. Next base: position 19,207,933 of record OY757937.1, on the reverse strand, counting down.
TCCTGATGCCCATCTTGGTCAAATAGTCTGTGACAAGAATGGAGTTGTGGACTGGTGCATTGTCCTGGTGGAAATGCCACTGACCCGATTTAAAGAGTGCTGGCTTCTTCCGATGGAATCTCTTCCTGAACTCCCTTAAAACCTCAACATAGTATTCCTTGTTGACTGTCTGTCCAGTGGGAACCCAGTGCATGTAGATCATGCCATTGCTGTCAAAAAAAGGGATCATCAAAAGTTTGTGGTGGATTTGCTCTGTCTGGCCTTCTTGGGTCTGGGAGAGCTAGCATGCTTCCTCTGTGAACTCTGTCTTGGTCTCTGGGTCTTAGCTGTAGATTCAGCTTTCATCACAGGTCACCAGAGCATCAAGAACTGTGGGATCTAAATTGATCAGCTCAACCATCTCCCTGCTGTCATGACAACGTCTTTCTTTCTGATCTTCTCTGAGCACCCTTGGGACAAACTTCACACAAATCTTCCGCATCTTCAGTTCCTTGCGAATAATTGTGTGTACAGTTCCCACACTGACATCAAACTGTGCACTTATTGTCTCTACAGACACACAAGTCCTAATCCATGAAATTCTTTATTTGACCAATCAACTCTGGTGTTCTGACTTCCTTACTCCTCTCACACCTCTCATCATTCCTCACAGACTCCCTGCCTTCCTTGAATCTCTTATGCCACTCAAAAACTCATGCTCAATTCATGCAAGATGGTCGAAAAGCAGTCTGAAGCATTCCATACGTTTCTGTGACATTTTTTCCAAGTTTAAAACAGAATTTTATTGCATATCATTCTTCTAAAGTGTCCTCACATCCAGATTGCATTTTTGAAATTCACCAGCTGTGACAATCAGACGTAGGATGTATTCCAATTCCTGCTATAGCTGTTAATTTGAACCTGAAATCATAGAAATTTGTCAGTCATCTCATAAGATGTATAGCAATAACATACTGAACTTTCAAGAGTCTACAACAATTTTAAATGCCTGTACAAAAAAAGTCTGGAAAATTATTGAAGGCACCTCGTATTTACATCTTACGTATTCATTTTTTTTTTTTCGTCACCCCCTCCTCTCCAGTCTTTTATACTTAAGCAGACACTGCCACCTACTGGTTAATTTGCCACTGGTTGCACTGATTCTGCCCTTTGAATCTACCCTTCAGGTTTTAGGACAGGAACGGGGGAACTCAATATGATAGATACAGTTTTGCAAGATGATAATTTTCTGTCTTGAATAGTTATTTTGAGTGAAAGGATTGAAAAAAAATTTATATGAAAATATTTTTAAAAACAAAATAAAATGTTTAAAAATGATAAGAATGTTTTTAGACTATCGAAATATAAAATATTTTTAGAATATGAACAATACTTTTTTTTTTCAACTTCCCATCCACCTTTTATTTATTTATTTTTTTAGATTCTTCTACCTCCATCCATCACTTTGATATACACTATCCTTTTGGGAGAAGAATATATTTTCATAGATAGTCTCTGAAAAGGTCAATGTGAATTGATTAAGACAGTTAAGGTCAGGCAATGCATGAACAGCACCCTCTCCATCACCTCTGGTATTATAACCTGTAATAAATATTCCAGGTATTTTGAGCAATGTAACATTTAAATTTCACTGATTTCTATAATTTACTCCTTTCAAATTTTTGTGAATACAAAATTTGATGATAGAAGTTTTTCTTTTTCCCTCATGAATGAATGAGTCTTGTATGTGTAGTTAAAAAAAATCAATTTCACATGTTGGGATTGTATGATTTTTTTTTAAATGTTAATAATTTTCTTTTCTGTTGTATTAAAAATGGTTTTAATCTGGGCAGCCATATAACAGAAAATAATCCTTGTTAAAATAGGATTCAACCCCAGTCATCTAACAACACATATTAGAAAAATCTTGAAATTTTTTTTTTAATTCAGTGAAAAAGTTTTGGACACAAATTCAGACAGTTTTAAATTATTACAATCATTTTGTCAAGCAGAAATTAATGAAAAATTATTGTATAAATAGAAGCATTCATTACTAATTTCTGTTACTGTTTTTTTAACAAGCCTGACTCAAAAATAGTCTCTTAAAATTTCTTGTTTGTAAAAGGATCCCTGGATCAAATGCAAATTTCATATTAAGATGGTTTATATAAATTTTGAAGTGATGCTTTTTTGGGAAGGCATGAATCCAATTGTTTCTTTATTCTGATTCATTGCCAATCATCAAACATATCATTTGGGTAGACAAAGATAAAAGTGGATGGGTGAGAACATAGGGAGATTCAAATAATCCAGATTTGCCAGAGCAATGATGGTAGAAATGACTGTTATATCCATTGTAAGTTGGTGTTATATTGGATTGGAGTGGCTTGGGGAAAAGTGAAGGTGTGTTTGAACTCTAACATGTGTGAGAAAAGAGTGTTTCGATTGTCATTTGTTTTGGAAGAAATGGTGTTTTTTTGAGGGGGGGGATTTGATGAGTGTATCTTAAGAGCTTTTTTTCTAGCATTTAATATGAAAAATTTGGGGTATTTTAGGCTTTTGAGGGAGTGTTCGATGTACTCAAATTCTTCATCTAGGTATTGTAGGCTACATATTCTAACTGCTCTTAGGTAAAAGCTAATTATGAGGCCTTTTTTGATTTTGTTGTTGTGGTGGGAGTAGAAATGTATGTAATCATTTTTATTTATGGCTATGTGGTAGACTTTAAAAATTAAAATGTTATTAGATTTAATAATTTTGTAGCGCACAATATGTAGATGAAGAATCTGAGAACATCAAATACTCCTTCAAAAGCTTAAAATAGCAAAAAATTTCTCATTAAATGCTAGAAAAAAGCTCTTAAGATACACTCATCAAATAAGCCTAAAAAAAAATCAACCGCACTGTTCCTTTCACCCACAGACCTATCTCTACCCACTAACACATATAACAAAGCTCTCTATAACAAAATAACCCAATTAGGAATACCAATCATGCAAACCATTAAAAAACTTACAAACATCTCAAAACGAACCAACAATGAAACCACTTCCCATGCTGGCATATACTCTATCCCATGCAAAGGTTGCAACAAACATTACATCAGTGAAACCCAACGCAATCTAGAAAAAAGAATCTACGAACACAAATGATCAATCAAAACAAATGACAATTGAAACGGCCTTTTCTCCCACATGCTTGAGCTCAAACACACTTTCAATTTTTTCCAAGCCATATAATCAAACTCATATATTTCAAAAATCCTACTGACTTAGAATCTGTAGCCATTTCCAATATATATATTTATATATAATATCTGTTTTATGTACCTCTTGCTAAGTAAAAAGTTATAATTCTTGGAGAAATTGAGTTTTTTGACTCAAAGTTGAATAACAAAAGTTTGTGATTAAAGTACAAGATGTCTACAAAGTCTCTTAACAAAATTTCTTTTTTCCCTATCTAGCAAATTGGATTGATCATATAATTGATATTTGCATCTCAACTACAAGAGAAAGGCTCATAGGTAGATTTTGTTATTTTCCCATCCATCATGATAAGATTAACAGGTCAACTTAATATGAAACTCCTTTCAGGCATTGATTCTCCTGGATGATAATTTGCTATGTTGTTCATTTTATATGCTACACTGGTCTGAGTGGAAGTACACTTTTAACCAAACCATAAACAGCTTTGTTGGATAGACACTCGCCACTTTATCTCAAAGAATGTTATATCAGTGCCATAAGGAATATGCTGATTAACAGTATACAAATAATACACAGATCAAACTGTAAAAAGAAATGGAAAATATTGGAAGCATTATTCATGAAAGCTAGAAAATCCATTCTTAACAACATCTCATTTAAACACTCCCATAATGCAATTAAAGCTTTATAATTATTATCATAAGCACACAGAAGCATAAACAAACAACCCAATATGGCAATTTCTTTCAATACTCCTTCAAAATGGCTAAAAGATTGGCTGAAAGTGCTTGGAATAAACAATCTTTTGAACAATTCCTGGATATACTTTGTCCCAAAAAGGAAGGTGTGTTTAGTGTAATGATTGTCATCTTTGGAAATGAAATTGGCAGAGTTCAAGTCTTGGTTGAAGCTGTTTGTTTTTCATTTAATGCCCTTAAGAAATACATGAATCCATCTGTTCTCCTTTTCCTCAGCTATGAATAAAAAATAGGACAGACTGAGT